>JAQFVV010006197.1:11481980-11774480 GCA_028023455.1 Epiperipatus broadwayi
TTGTCAAAACTGGAGTCCTCTATACTTGATAATGCTAAGCTGAAACCTCACATTTGGCTTAGATATATAGATGACATTTTCATGATATGGCCACATAGTGAAGTTGAACTTCATAATTTTTTAAGTTATTTAAATAATTTTAATAAAACATATTAATTTCACAATGAATTTTTCAAAATCAATTGCTCATTTTCTTGATGTTGAAGTTATTTACACTAATAGAGTTCTTACTACTACTGTATATAGGAAACCAACTGATAATAACCGCTATCTACATTTTTATAGTAACCATCCTAAACATTTAAAGGCTAATATTCCTTATAGTCAATTTTTAAGGATGAAGAGGATTTGTAATGATGAGAAATTTATTCAACAAAATAATAGTATTTTATATAATAGATTGCTCAATATGAGGTATCCTAAGACATTGTTGGATAATGCAGTAAGGAGATCTTCTTTAATTGATAGAAAGAAACTTCTTTTATCTGAAAAGAGTAAAAAACAATTAGATGTTCCACCATTTTTACTTTTAATAGAGATTTACCTAATATTAACCGGATATTGGCAAAACATTTTAACATATTACAGTCCACAGATTATTTAAAATCTATTTTTTCTGATCCACCTAAGGCTGTATATCGAAAACATAGATCACTTAGAGATATACTTGTCAAAACAAATTTTATTAGTAGTTCTGTACAGGAAAAAGGAGGTTCTCCATGTAAAGATAGAAGATGTTTTACATGTAAACATATTGTTGTGACAAGAGTGGTCTTTAGTACTAAGAATTGTAATTTCAAATGGTATATTCCTAATTATGTTGCATGTAAAAGTGTTAATTTGATATATTTGATAGAGTGTAGTAGATGTTTAAACCAGTATATAGGTGAGTCAGCAAATAGTTTACATGTCAGAATGACTAATCATAGATTTGACATTTTGCATAAGAATAAAGATAGACCGGTTTCAAAACATTTTATCTTACCGAATCATTCAATTGATGATTTAAAAGTAGTGATTCTTCAGGAAGGTTTTTCTTCTACAAGGGAGAGGAAACAAAAGGAGAGTTTTTTTATTTTTAAATTCAAGACCTTAGAACCACATGGATTGAATTTGAACACTGGAACTATTACATCTCTGGGTTACCTGGTCTCCTAAATGATTCTATATGTGTGTTTTTTATGTGAAAATTTTCTTATATGAGGTTTTTTATGTAAAGATTGGTTACATGGATGTTTAATATCTGTGTTTAATTGGTTTATAGATAAATAATTTTTGATTAAAATGTATAAGTATTTTAGTTTTTAATGAATATTAATGTGAGCACAGCTATTTTTTGTATGTGAGCATAGTTTAATTTTTCTATGTATGCACATATGTATATTTTAATTTTTAATTTTGGATTTTTTATTTTTATATTTATTTTAATTTAAATAGAATTTAAGCTTGATTAGGAGAGAATGTAGTTTTTTTTTGTTTGAATTTTGTCATTGATTGGGTAGATATTCTGTGTTAGATTTTGTGACCCATCAGGGGGGTTTTGTTAAATTTTTAATCTTTTACCAAATCAGTAATTTTTGATTATCGCCATTTTACTGTGTAATTTTTTTCTTTCTGATGAAAACCAGTCCTCTGGTTGAAATATAATATTATTTATTGGATTTATAAGTCTTTTTTTGTGTGTTTTTATATGTATTTCCTTTGGTTAGTTTGTTATATATATATTCTAACCTAATTAAACGACGAGTTCACTTCTATTAAAATAAATGATTCGGAATTCGGAAGCCCAATTCTATTAAAAAGAATTCGGAAATCCTAAACGCTTCCGTCTATGATACGGGTTTGCTAACCCTATATTTTTATCTAATATAGCTCGACGTTTGGTTAGTTATAATAATTCAGCTACAGCGATATGCAGTTCAGACAGAGATAGAATTAAAAAAAATTATCATTAATAAAATAAATTTTAAAGAAAATTTAGAATAACTAACATTCTTTCTCTATCCAAAACACATTCTCTGAGCTGTAAGTACTTGCACTGTTCGACAATGATGATGATGATTTCATGTCATTGTTAATATTACTGACTAAAACAAAACATTCATTAATTTGCCAATATGATCTCAATATTTTATTATTATACAATCAGAAGTTTCAATCTCTTAAGCCATGCCACGCTTGTAATGTTGATCATAATTGATCAATTCTTAATATAAGAGCACTTATAATAATGACACTAATCTCAGGGTTCTCTGTTATTTTTAAAGAAAAATGCTCAGCAGTATTGTGTTGTCGCATATGACTGACATTGTGGTCGGCTATAGGAAACATTTACCTTACTTAAATTCCAGGTGTCTTTCATCCACATATCAACTATTATAATTTTTAACGAGATGATAACCATATTCAATAACAACGCATAATTTTGAATAATACAGCCATTTTATCCAGAATCTCAGTCGGAATGATGAAAAGACAAGGGTGCTTTTGTGTCCTTCCATCATCCATGACAACACAATAATTTAACTAAGATTTATTACTTAGACACTTCACTTAAATGTGTATGGAACAATGTGCAACCAAAACCTACTAGTTTGGGAATAAAGTGATTTTACACACACATAAAATAAAATGTTCTAGTCTGAAGTTTCAATTCCACAAATAATTCTTATTAAATTAAAATATACTGAAATATTCTGATCTGCTTACAATTGTCTATCTGGTGTATTGAATTTAAGATTTCATAAATGATTTCGGACTCAAGAAAGGTATTGCAAGTATTATGCAAATACACTTTTATTTAGCACACAAGAAAAATGACTCAAGACAACTTGTAACAAGACTATAATTTATTAAATTTTAACAAGATTCTAATTTATTATTACAGTTTAACAAAACTATCCTTTATGATTAACATAATAAACAAACATATACAATTTATTCGATCCCATATGGATAAAACAAAATATAACTAACATTAATTCGTCTATACTTTTAGACCTGGATTCGAACTACTTCTTCATCTTCTTTTTACATTTATGCAAATTGAATATAACAAAATAAATATTATTATCGATACATCAACTCATCCATTTAGTGTATCTTATATGAACGGCTGCTTAACTTTATTAACTAACTATTTGTTTTAAAATAAAAATAATCTGATTCTAGGCAATGCGTACAAACGATTTTTATTATCATATTTTTAATTAAATGATAGTTTTTATTTAGATAACTTATTATAATTTATGGGTTATTTATCAGAAGTTACACTTATTATTTTTAATATTTACCTTAATAACAACTGAAGTTGTTATACACACTGTTTTTCTCAGTATAAGTTATATTGTGAGTGCTACTTAATAATTAACCCGAATTAAACCTAGTATTTGAACCCTCCATTGGCAAATAAAAATTTCTAAATCATGCAATTTTTAAACTTACTCTCTCCATTGACTTACGTGTGGATTACCAGCACTATTCCACTGCACAATCCAGACATTGATCATATATACTAGCACACTATTTATTCTAAATGGATCTTAAGGAATTAACCTCCAATATACCCGTTATCTTGCCATAACTTTCTAAACAAAACATAATATTCAACACCTTCCGCGGTGGAATTATCTCTATTTCTCATGAGGAATATGGAATAACACTGAAGGTCTGTAGAGTTAACTACTATATTAAAATAGTTTGGTGGGTCCTTGCCTCTTACTTGGGCATAATAGGAACACACACCAAATATAATCCTCTCCTGGGATTTTAACTAATGAAATGCTCTTCCGATCTGATATAAATTACTGATCGTCCTAACTCTGAGAAGCGATCACTTGGGTTATAAACATACCCGAATACTAGATTTATCTATTCCCCTCATGGAAAATAAAGCTTTTGGGGAGATCATTTTCCATCCCACAAAATAGATACATTACAATTATTACTTATGCGAATATTAATCATATACTGATGCTATATCGGGGCAAGACAAGCAAATACACTAATTACACTAAATTTATGTTCCGGGGTATACTTAGATCAACGTCTGAAATCAATGGATATCACAGAATAAACAATAATAATTTTCACCTTTGCCAAAGAAACATTCAACAAGTAATTGGTAGTATAGTATCTTGAACTAAATTAAGTGAATGCGTTAATAAAGAATAATTGGGAATAAGTTCCTCAATTAACATAGTATAAATTTGTTTCAAACTTTAAATAAGTAATATCCTGTATAGCACTTCTCTTTAATTACTTCTGATAATTTTAATTAGATATTTTACCTATGAAGTATTTAAATTTTTCTTCTTTTATGCATCTAACATATAATTTTATACCCATAATTGCATATCATAAGTAAACACATTTTATAAAAAAAAATTTTTTCATGTCAAATATAAATTTAACCTAGAATAATTCCATGAAAACATACCTTTATGATTACAAGGTCATTTAAATATTACTTGACTATACAGCCTTTAACCTGTTGATATAAAAAAAATACACATAATTTTACAAATTAGTAAAAAAAATCATTACTTAACAAGTGCTTATTATCTCACTAGAAAAATGTTTTCCGTTGGGCAATTTATCCAGATGAAGAACTTGATCCATTCGTAGTTCACGAAACAAATTTAAAATAAAAAACACATTTTATTATTTCATTTATATAAAAGTTGCCTCCATTCTGGTGCAATTAATAAATTAGGCAAAGAAAACATAGCAGCGTTGGATGTTAACTCTTCCTTGAGTTAACTGATATAATTTTGGGATCCAAGAAAACAATACATATTTTAACATGACGAATATTTGACGATAGACGATCACATATACAATTCTTTTCTTTTTACTATTGGCGATACGTATCATTTTTAGCTAGCTGGCTTAGGAATAAAACTAATGCGCGAATTTTCCAAAATACTATTATTATAACGACTGCAGCTGACTTACGTGGATATAAAGTTTTAACGACTCCAGTTGATGTATAATATAACATATTATATTATGGTTATAATTAAGTCACTAATGTTTGTAGTTTTTTTTTTTTATTCCTACTCTAGGAATTATAATTTTTCTTTAATAATGAATTCTCCGTAAAATGCACACATACAAATTTTCCGATATTTGCCTTGAGAAAATTTATATTTTCTTTTTAAAAATATACAGGTGCATAAGTAAATATCCTTTATCATTACTATTATTTTTAGAATAATTTTCAGTGAATAAACATATTTTAACGTGGGAACTTACATTGTTTTTCAAAGCAGACAATTTCTTTTAGAAAGAGCACGAAATTTTCTTGTTAACTTTCCTTGGCTTTTATAATATGTCTTTTAAATTATAATTTTTCTTTTATACCACGAAAAGATAATTAAATAAGGTAAAGTTAACAAATCATTGATTATTTCCTGGAAATTACTTATATTACTTATTTTAAATATAATGACATTTTCCGTGATTGCTGTAGTTAATACGGTCATTTTGAACTTTAGCATAAGATAGTACATTTTTGCATATAAAAAGCTTTAAAATAGGTAGATGGCCACAGAAAACAGAATATCTTATCAAATAGGATTAGCCACGCATGATATTATTAAAAATTTACTGGACTTATATTTATTTCTGCAATAAAAAATAATAAAAATTTTGTTACCGAATTTCAGTACTGCTTCCTCCTTGTAAAACTAATGTCAGACTAAACTTTCTTCAAAATTTGGCGGTCTTCTTTTAGCGACCTCTTACAGAAAAATAATCATTTAATTATACCATAAACAAAAGAAAAGGAAAAAAAAAACTTATTACAGTTATATATTTCCGTATGATTTAAATGGATTACAGAGTAATTTGACAAATAATGAAAAATAATAAATATACTTAATTAACAATGTTTATTAGTGATGTATAATTCTGTCTACATTTTTATCTAAAATAATTTCAAAACTACCAGAAGTGATTGTGCTTTATGATAAGATACTCATCTACTCTCCCTCTACCCATCCAAAATCAATTACTGTTTATGATAGGTGCTTTTATACTATATTAAATTGCTCTTATTGTTAATATTTTAATTAAATTATTCATGTTCTTCTTCAAAATGACCTTGGATTACCAATTTTTTTAGTTATTTGCTTAAAACACGTTAAAGTGAGTAAATAGCATACTTTATTAATCACTTAATATTATTACTATTTTATTTTTTTATTTTCTAAAAAAGGATAGCATTGTTTTCCTGTGGAAACAATGCCAAATAAACCAAGTGTCAATAACACTAGGTTACAATATATATATATATATATATATATATATTATATATATATATATATATATATATATATATATCATCATCATCATTATCAACCATTATCAATCCACTGCAGGATGAAGGTCTCTCCAAGTTTAATCCATCTTCTCCGATCTTTAGCTTCTCTTCTCCACATCACCCCTACACATTTTCTTATTTCATCCATCCATCTTACATGTGGTCTCCTTCTGGGTCTTTTACAATCTCTTGGAATCCAGTTTAAAATTTCAATTGTCCATCTATTATCATCTCTTCTAGCAATATGTCCAGCCCAACTCCACTTCAATCTTTTAATTTTTTCAATGAGATCAGTAACACCTGTTTGTTCTCTTACCCATACATTGCGTTTTCGATCTCTTCTTGTTACTCCCAACATACATCTCTCCATACTTCTTTGAGTGGTCTGAAGTCTCTGTATTGATCTTCTATTAAGTGTCCAAGTCTCAGATCAATAAGTAAGAACTGGTAAAACACATTTGTTAAAAACCTTTCTTTTCAAACACATAGGCATATTTCCTTTTAATATCAAGTTATTTCTACCAAAAGCACTCCAACCAAGTTTAATTCTATGATTAATTTCCTCTATTATGTTTCCATCTGTATTAATAATATGACCAAGGTATTTGTAACTCTTAACTTCTTCTAATTCATCATAATCAATCTTTATTTTCATATTTTGAGCAAATCGATTAAACATTACTTTAGTCTTTTTAACATTTATCTTTAGTCCTACTTTCCTACTTTCATCTGATAACTCCTGCAACATTTCCTGCAGCTCGGAAGCATTATTTGCAAAAACAACTACATCATCTGCGAAATCTAAATGACTTAAATAATCTCCATTTACTTTCACTCCTTTAATTTCCCATTTTAATCCATAGCACTGCTGTAAAAAGTTTTGGAGATATGGAGTCACCTTGTCTTACACCTTTCTCAATGTTGACTTTCCCAGTATCATTATGTAATCTAATTGTTGCTGTTGCATTTTTATAAATATTCTTTAAAATATGACAATATCCTGGATCTATACCTTGATGATCCAATGCTTTAATCACTGAAGAAATGTTTATAGAATCAAATGCCTTTTCATAATCTACAAATCCAAAACATAATGACAACTCATATTCATTTATCCTTTCTATAACTTCTCTCAATACTTGAATATGATCTACTGTACTAAAACCACTTTTAAATCCAGCTTGTTCTCTTGGTTGGTGAAAATCCAAGGTTCTCTGTAACGAGTTGTAATTATCTTGGTAAAAATTTTATATAAAACTGATAAAAGGCTGATAGGTATGTAATTTCTAATATCTTCTTTATCACCTTTTTTAAATATTAATATTATTACTGCATTCTTCCAATCATCCGGTACATCTTTATCATTTAGACATTTGGTATATAACTTTGCTAATATTTTTTCTGTTTCTTCACCTGCTTCTTTTAATATATCAATTATAATTCCATCATTACCTGGAGCCTTTCCTTTTTTCATACATTTAATTGCATTTCTCACTTCTTCATTTAAAATTCTGGGCAATTCGGAAGATGTAATAGATATAGGAGGTACTTGTTCTTTATTACTATATAATTCTTGATAAAAATCTTCTACCAATTTCATAATGTCATCCCTCTTTTTAGTAATAATTCCATCTTTTTTCCTTATTGCAGATATAAATTTCCTACTAATACCAAAATGTTGTTTTACATTCTTAAGACTTTTATTTTCTTCTACAGCTTTTCTTGCTAGTTCACAGTTATACTTTCTTATATCATTTTCAACTCTTTTCTGCACCATTTTACAAAATTCGAGATATTCAATATTCTGGCCGACTACTCTAGAAGCTTAGCTTATATATATATATATATATATATATATATATATATATATATATATATATATATATATATATATATATATATATATATATATATTGTAACCTAGGGTTATTGACACTTGGTTTATTTGGCACTGTTTCCACAGAAAAACAATGCTATTTTTCTTTGGAAAATAAAAAAGTAAAATAATAATAATATTAAGTGATTAATAAAATATGCTATTTACTCACTTTAACGTGTTTTAAGCAAATAACTAATAAATTTAGTAATTTGATGTCATTTGAAGAAGAGCATGAATAATTTAATTAAAATATTAACAATAAGAGCAATTTAATATAGTATAAAAGCACATATCATAAACAGTAATTGATTTGGATGGGTAGAGGGAGAGTAGATAAATGTCTTATCATAAAGCACAATAACTTCTGATAATTTATTTTGTAGAAAATCATATTTAAAAGAAATGTACATCACTAATTATTAATTGAGTATATTTATTATTTTTCATTATTTGTCAAATTACTTTGTAATTCATTTAAATCATACGGAAAGCTATATGATTGTAATGGGTTTTTTTTTTCTTTTATTTATATATAATTAAATGATTATTTTTCTGTAAGAGGTCGCTAAAACAAGACCGCCAAATTTTGAAGAAAGTTTAGTCTGACATTAGTTTTACAAGGAGGAAGCAGTACTGAAATTCGGTAACAAATTTTTTATTATTTTTTATTGCAGAAATAAATATAAGTCCAGTAAATTGTTAGTAATATCATGCATGGCTAATCCTATTTGATAAGATATTCTGTTTTCTGTTGCCATCTACCTATTTTAAAGCTTTTTATACGCAAAAATGTACTATCTTATGCTAAAGTTCAAAATGACCGTATTGACTACAGCAATAACGGAAAATGTCATTATATTTAAAATAAGTAATATGAGTAATTTCCAGGAAATAATCAATGATTTGTTAACTTTACCTTATTTAATTATCTTTTCGTGGTATAAAAGAAAATTTATAATTTAAAAGACATATTATAAAAGCCAAGGAAAGTTAACTAGAAAATTTCGCGCTCTTTCTAAAAGAAATTGTCTGCTTTGAAAAACAATGTAAGTTCCCCACGTTAAAAGATGTTTTATTCACTGAAAATTATCTAAAAATAATATTAATGATCAATGATATTTACTTATGCACCTGTATATTTTTTAAAAAGAAAATATAAATTTTCTCAAGGCAAATATCAGAAAATTTGTATGTGTGCATTTTACGGAGAATTCCTTATAAAAGACAAATTACAATTCCTAGAGTAGGAATAAAAACTACAAACATTAGTGACTTAATTATAACCATAATATAATATGTTATATTATACATCAACTGGAGTCGTTAAAACTTTATATCTACGTAAGTCAGCTGCAGTCCTTATAATAATAGTATTTTGGAAAATTCGCACATTATTTTATTCATAAGCCAGCTAGCTAAAAATGATATGTATCGCCAATAGTAAAAAAGAAAATAATTGTATATGTGATCGTCTATCGTCAAATATTCGTCATGTTAAAATATGTATTGTTTTCTTGGATCCCAAAATTATATCAGTTAATTCAAGGAAGAGATAATATCCAACGCTGATATGTTTTCTTTGCCTAATTTATTAATTGCACCAGAATGGAAGCAACTTTTATATAAATGAAATAATAAAATGTGTTTCTTGTTTTAAAATTGCTTCGTGAACTACGAATGGATCAAGTTCTTCATCTAGATAAATTGCCCAACGGAAAAACATTTTTCTAGTGAGATAAATGATTTTTTTTTTTTACTAATTTGTAAAATTATGTGTATCTTTTTTTTATCAACAGGTTAAAGGCTGTATAGTCAAGTAGTATTTAAATGACCTTGTAATCATAAAGGTATGTTTTCCTGTAATTATTCTAGGTTAAATTTATATTTGACATGGAAAATTTTTTTTTATAAAATGTGTTTACTTATGATATGCAATTATGGGTATAAATTTATATGTTAGATGCGTAAAAGTAGAAAAATTTAGATACTTAATAGGTAAAATATCTAGTTAAAATTATCAGAAGTAATTAAAGAGAAGTGCTATACAGGATATTACTTATTTCAAGTTTGAAACAAATTTATACTATGTTAATTGAGGAACTTATTCCCAATTATTCTTTATTAACACATTCACTTAATTTAGTTCAAGATACTATAATACCAATTACTTGTTGAATGTTTCTTTGGCAAAGGTGAAAATTATTATGTTTTATTCTGTGATATCCATTGATTTCAGACATTGATCTAAGTATACCCCGGAACATAAATTTAGTGTAATTAGTGTATTTGCTTGTCTTGCCCCGATATAGCATAGGTATATGCTTAATATTCACATAAGTAATAATTGTAATGTATCTATTTTGTGGGATGGAAAATGATCTCCCCAAAAGCTTTATTTTCCATGAGGGGAATAGATAAATCTAGTATTCGGGTATGTTTATAACCCAAGTGATCGCTTCTCAGAGTTAGGACGATCAGTAATTTATATTGTATTTAGTGTATTTCATTCGTTAAAATCCCAGGAGAGGATTATATTTGGTGTGTGTTCCTATTATGCCCAAGTAAGAGGCAAGGACCCACCAAACTATTTTAATATAGTAGTTAACTCTACAGACCTTCGGTGTTATTCCATATTCCTCATGAGAAAATAGAGATAATTCCACCACGGAAGGTGTTGAATATTGTATTTTGTTTAGAAAGTTATGGCAAGATAATGGGTATATTGGAGGTTAATTCCTTACGATCCATTTAATATAAATAGCGTGCTAGTATATATGATCAATGTCTGGATTGTGCGGCGGAATAGTGCTGGTAATCCACACATAAGTCAATGGAGAGAGTAAGTTTAAAATTGCGTGATTTAGAAATTTTTATTTGCCAATGGAGGGTTCAAATACTAGGTTTAATTCGGGTTAATGATTAAGTAGCACTCACAATATAACTTATACTGAGGAATACAATGTGTATAACAACTTCAGTTGTTATTAAGGTAAATATTAAAATAATAAGTGTAACTTCTGATAAATAACCCATAAATTATAATAAGTTATCTAAATAAAAACTATCATTTAATTAAATGATATGATAATAAAAATCGTTTGTACGTATTGCCTAGAATCAAATTGTTTTTGTTTTAAAACAGATCTATAGTCAATAAAGTTAAGTAACCGTTCATATAAGATACACTAAACGGATGAGTTGATGTATCGATAATAATATTTATTTTGTTATATTCAATTTGCATAAATGTAAAAAGAAGATGAAGAAGTAGTTCGAATCCAGGTCTAAAAGTATAGACGAATTACTGTTAGTTATATTTTGTTTTATCCATATGGGATCAAATAAATTGTATATGTTTGTTTATTATGTTAATCATAAAGGATAGTTTTGTTAAACTGTAATAATAAATTATAATCTTGTTAAAATTTAATAATAAATTATAGTCTTGTTACAAGTTGTTTTGAGTCATTTTTCTTGTGTGCTAAATAAAAGTGTATTTGCATAATACTTGCAATACTTTCTTGAGTCCAAAATCATTTATGAAATCTTAATTCAGTACACCAGATAGACAATTGTAAGCAGATCAGAATATTTCATTATATTTTAATTTAATAAGAATTATTTATGGAATTGAAAACTTCAGACCAAGACATTTTATTTTATATGTGTGTAAAATCACTTTATTCCCAAACTAGTTGCTTTTGGTTGCACATTATTAAGTACACCTTTAAGTGAAGTGTCTAAGTAATAAATCTTAGTGAAATTATTGTGTTGTCATGGATGATGGAAGGACACAAAAGCACCCTTGTCTTTTCATCATTCCGACTGAGATTCTGGATAAAATGGCTGTATTATTCAAAATTATGCGTTGTTATTGAATATGGTTATCATCTCGTTAAATATTATAATAGTTGATATGTGGATGAAGATACCTGGAATTTAAATAAGGTAAATGTTTCCTATAGCCGACCAGAATGTCAGTCATATGCGACAACACAATACTGCTGAGCATTTTATTAAATATAACAGAGAACCCTGAGATTAGTGTCATTATTATAAGTGCTTTTAAATTAAGAATTGATCAATTATGATCAACATTACAAGCGTGGCATGGCTTAAGAGATTGAAACTTCTAATTGTATAATAATAAAATATTGAGAGCATATTGGCAAATTAATGAATGTTTTATTTTAGTCGGTAATATTAACAATGACATGAAATCATCATCATCATTGTCGAACAGTGCAAGTACTTACAGCTCAGAGAATGTGTTTTGGATAGAGAAAGAATGTTAGTTATTCTAAATTGTCCCTTTAAATTTATTTTATTAATGATAATTTTTTTTTTATTCTATCTCTGTCTGAACTGCATATCGCTGTAGCTGAATTATTATAACTAACCTAACGAAGAGCTATTAGGTAATAAATATAGGGTTTGCTACCCGAATCATAGACGGAAGCGTTTGGGCTTTCCGAGGTGATTTAATAAGCATGAAACCATTCATTTACTAGGTTAGAATATATATATATATATATATATGAATAATCAGAATATCCTAAGTATAAATAGTCACTAAATAAATTCAATGCAATTATAGTATATTTCTGGAAAATATAAAAATCAATTTGTCTGGCATCAATCATACCTCATTACATTTGGATAGATACCTAATCTCTATGATAATGTCAATTCTGACTTCTACCTATTTATCACTATTAAAAACTGCATTAAATCCAGATTGTTTGCCAACATCAGACTATCCATCTTCCTTACTTATACACTTTGGACTGCAAGATGTAAAAACGTCTTTACCTCTTCCCCCATCCTAGATGATAAATATCTCTTTGGAAAGTTGAAAAAAATTAAGAAGAGGGATGAAACACTTGTTCCTATTATGATATGCAGGGATACATGGAGCTTGATCAATGTCAAAGAATAAGGAAAGGGAATACTTGTGCCAACTCATATGGAATCAACTCCACAGCTTCATAATGTCATCTGATCGGTCTGATCATTCCTGATCATCAATCAATACCTTAGCTGGACTTGCAAAACCAAACACTAATCAATAAATTAGAACATATAGAGATTAAGCTCATGTCTACCTCTGCCTGATGAACATAGTTCTTGATGAATAGTACTGACAATTTGACCTCAAATGATCATTTAATTTGAACCCCCAGTATTCTCTGGACCACCCCTCTGTCTCTAGAGGATAGTCGTTAGCTCTATCATCTATTGTGGTAGATCAAATCCCAAGCTACATCAGGAATAATTCAAAACTAGAATTATATTAACTTTCCAGATCATGTTCTGGACCTTAATAGCAAACTGTTTAATTTAACCAGGCACTAGGAGTATTTTGTTTTGACTTATGGTAACCGTCACCATCAGGACGATTTTGGTACCTTTTATTGTCAATTGGAGTGGTGTTTATTGACAAATGTTAAATTATTACAACACACATTACGCCATTCTCACAATTTCACAGACTAATAATTGTCATATTAATCATCTACATAATCATGCTTCTTAATTATAGTTTATTTTACAACAAATAATTTCAATATATGTACACTAATATTTTATGCTTTCTATTGTATATAATAAAATTATTGGGGGGAAAAGCTTGCATAGTTGATTAGAGTGGAAGTAGGGGTCACTTTTTCAACTTTGCCTAATGCAGTACAAATAAAAACAACGAATAAAATTTATCAAAAAATTCATTTAACAGTGACTGCAATCTTTTTTATTTATAAAATAATGGAACGCATTTATATCAAGTTTCATGGTTGAGTTGATCACACCGGAGGCCTGTATTTGAGTAGAGGGCATAAAAATGCGTGCCTAATTTCTATATCATTTGTAAATTTTATTAAAATTTTAAAACTGAATGTAAACTTAACAAAAAATAAATTTTTATATCATCTACCCCCTCACCCATCTCAAATCTAATAATTAAGCACAGTCATTTTAACAAATGTTTACTTCTTCAGTAATTTATCACAATGAAGCTGCTGCAGGCATTTCTTTTTCTTTCCATTTCTGCTTTAATTATTCTCTAATTGTTATCATTAGAAGAATAGTTTCTCTAAACTTTTAAGACTTTCTTTCAAGATTTTTAATGCCATGACTGAAACACAACTATAGAGAGAGAAGTCTACAAAAAAATAAAAAATACAGTATATTATAATGAGCAGAGATCTCACTTTTAATAGAAATTAAAAGAAAAAAGATTTTCTATATTTTATCTAGAAAAAAATAACATACATTAAAATATAGACAATATTTTAACAGCTTACAGTTAATTTTTTTTCTCAGAAAAATAAGCAAGCTATTTTATAAAAGACATTCAAGTATATATATATAATCATTGGTTAGATTGCACTCTCCAAACCTTTCGGTCTTTCGCTTTACTCTTCTAAAACCTACAAATATTTCCCTTTTAAAATCATCAATCAATTTCTTTCTACTTCTCTTTTCCCCACATCTTCTGCAATTCATTTCAATATATCTTTAACAAATCTCCAAATTTCTAAGTCCATGCCAAATCCAGTTTATCTTTTTCACAAAAATCAAAAAACTAATGCAACACTCTTTTCAATACTTTTGAATTTCAACTTTAAAAGTATTCAATTTAATTTTTCCAATCTCTTCAAATCCGTATTTCAAAAGCCTTCATTTTTTCTTCTCAATTGTTTAAAAATTTATATTTCTGTTTTTTAATTATTCATATTTCCGTTCAAGCAAAGATATACTACCAAATAAAATATTTGACAAGTCTCTTATAAATCTAATTTCACCAGTCTACGGTAGATCTCTTAGCCTTATTAAAAGCCTACTTAGTCATAGCAATATTCAATTTACTTCCAAATATTTGAAAGCATAACCAACTCTATAACTTTATATCCAATGATTACTCTTAATATTTTCTTTGTTCTTTAATTTTATTTGCATTTATTTTTGACCCAACTCAGTCAATATTAATAATAATTTTATTAAATTTATTTTTCATATCTACAATTACTGCCACATTATCAGCAAATTGCAACTAATGTTTCTATTCCCAGTGTTATCCCATCTATAATACAATATTTTATTTATTGATTAAATAAAACAATTCTGCCTTATATCTCTTCCTAGATCTAATTTTTCCATAAGACCATATATATAAAATCGAGGTAAGAGAGTAAAGATGAGGGATCTTTTTTCTCTCAAAGTTTTATCTTATGCTTTGAATTGAGAGTATTTCCATTTACTAAATCTTGATTATTGCATATTAGATGCTAGAAAGTTTATATATATATATATATAGAGAGAGAGAGAGATGAGAGCGTATAAATTTAATACTAATCTAATAGCGCAAGTCTGAAGATCAATTTCCTTCCACATGATTATATATATATATATATGAAAGCAGTCAACACTTAATATCAATATCAATAACAATATATATGCAAATATTTTTTCTTTCAATTTTGGCTTTCTTTTTTCAATTGATCTACACAAAGTAATCCAATTCAATCATCAACTGTTTTTTCCAAGACCAATAGAACAAATATTAGCCTGTTTTCACCCTGTCTCTCTGTTACCAATTGTTCTCATTTTTCCAATTGCATTTGTTCTTTTCTAAATTTAAACCATTCTTTAGACAGTCTGATCAATATGGAACCTATTTGTAAAAGACATTCAGCAGCATCTTGGCAGAATGACAGATAAAGCTAACTAATGAAAAATCATCATATTTTAATGAAAATAACAATTCTTATGATGGAGTTTTAACAATAGAAAGAAAATCTATTGGCCACTCTTTTGAGCCATAAATTATATTAAGATATGTTAACTACTTTTTTCTAAACTTTTTTTCTCTTATAGTCTCATAGTCTGACATCTCATTATTTTAGTCTTGCCAGATTTCATTTTAGTTAATGCATTTACAACTTCATCTTTCATTACTGCACAACCTATTTACCGGTATCTTCATGAATTTAACTAAATGAAGGCTTATTATCTTTATCATATAAATCACTTATTCAATGCATCTATTTTTACTAATATTTTACCAGCACTGATTTTATTCCAGTCACTCTGTTTTTCATGCCAAAATTCTAAATTAAATCAAACCTACTTTTTATATGTTTCCTAAATTCCTTTTCTGACTACTTTCTCCTGGCATTATCTATTTCATATATCAATTCTCTATGAACTGTTTTATACATATTTGTGGTTTCTGTAGGATTCATATTCATTTTACCACTATTTTATTCATTATTTTATCAAAATTACTATACAGAAACAGAATCAGAATTAAAACCAATTCTTTTTTATGTTGCACTTCAAGTATACAATAGTCAAATATGTTTAAAAATACATATATACAAGCAACAAAGATTACAAATTATAAAATTATTATATAAAAGCCTTTTTTGGCAAATTATGTTTTTTTGCCCTTTTCAATATGTCTCCACGATTTAAAGCACATACAGTGACATCTATATCAATACATGAGAGAAGATAGATAAACAAATGGATATTTGACATGATCTATTATGTGATTTTTTTCCCCCTCAATTCTACTACAAAATTACTCTGTTATATATATTGAATGGATATATATCCACATATATTAATTAATTAACTATCCATTCTTTATCCATTAACCACTTATTATTTAACTTAATGGATGTTTTGTATATATTCATACAGTTGTTTTTATTATACATGATGTAGTTTGTTTCATATATTTTACGTCTATTAACATTTTTAATATAATCAAGAACACTTATATTATCAATACAATTTATTTTATGTCCATACTGCAAATAATGAACATATAACGCAGATCTATCATCTTTCCTAGCAATAGCATCATTGTGTTCTTTAGCTCTTTCTCCCAATTGCTTTGACGTCTGGCCATAGTAAATCATATTACAAAAATTACATCTAATTTTATAAACCATTCCTTGTATATATGTATTTTTAAACATATTTGACTATTATTTTATCACTATCCAAATCTTTTTTCTTTCTTCTTTTATTTTTCACTACAGCCAAATCATTAAAATGTTGCTTAAATCTCATTTTTTACCTGAATTTGTTTCATCAATTAGACTACTATTGCACTTATTTTCTTATACTGCAACTTCAAAACTTTCACTCCAATATCTCATTTTCATTTATCAATTGCCTTTTTTTTTTTTTTTGCTATATCAGTTCTTTTTAATTTTTTAAAATATAATTTCAATTATATTATTAATATAATTTGCATATGTTGTTTTAAAACTGTTTCAAAAACAACTTTAAACAAAATATAAACTAATTGAAATTTACTTTTAGTCTTTGGAGCTTAAATTTTTACGATTTTTAAAACCATGTTTTCTATTAACACTACATTATTTTCTCTATAAAAAGAAATTTAGCAAATCTCAAATTTCTCAATTTCTATACCCAGCTCAAAATTTCCAATAATTTTATCATTCAAACCACCATTATCTTTATATAACTATTTGTACATTTCAAAACAATTTTTTTTTAAATAACTGTAAACATATTTTTTACTTCAACATCACAATTATTGTTTGGCATCAGTATTTGAATAATAATCAGTCTCTTGGGAATGCTATCAATATATCATTTCCTAGTGTGTTATATATAAAACTGACTTCTCTTCCAGATCATAAAAGAATATCTGTATCATGATGACTAATTTCATTTCCAGAATGCAATACTCTTACACCTTTTTTTTTTATTTCTACACAGATTATTAAAATTGTTTCATAGAATTTTTTAATATGTTAGCCCTTTTATCTTGAACAATAAATTGATCATATCTGGTTTTAATAAATTTATCATCTCTGGTTTATTTATCAATCTAAATTTATTCTTACAATATTTTCTAATTCTGATTAATTTAGCTTATTTAATCACAACTGGATTAATATGATTAATCCTGAAAAACCATATCTTTACTGAAATAGTTTTCCGTTTGATTTCTCCTGCCATCATAATTGTAAGTTTATGCTTACTTGGACAACAAAAACCAAACTCATTTTTTTAAAAATGTGAATATACCTATCACTTTCAGGTTTAATACTCTTAAAATAAAATACTATTACTTAATTAAAATAAACTAACAAATTAATTGAACTTATTACAAAAAAAAAAGTTTAACAGTTGTTAAAAATTAGGAATCATAAATTATAGTGATATTTAGTGAGAGAGAAAAAGCTTACCCAACAACTTTTAAATAATCAAAAAAATTACACAATAACATCAAAAATTAATGGAGATATGAATATATTCTAAATCCAACAATTGTTATATTTAACACATGGATCAAAATTAGATAAAAGAATCAAAATATATTATTTAATTGTTCTGTAATATAATTCGCTTTTTGTTGCCCAAATCAATAATTTTTTACATCTTTTCCTGTAATATCATGTTAATTAAAAATATACATTAATATATTTAATTTATTTTAATTTCTTTAATTTTGCATCATCAAATATATTTATAATATTTTCTATATGAAGAGATTTGACAATTTTACTTTAATATTTTTCCAACAGATAGTCCAATTTGAATCACAGAATGTGTAAAATAATTTTTTACTATCTTTGCTTTAAAAAGTTATCATTCAGTATCTGCTAATCATAGAACTAGTCAAAAAGATCATTATTATGTTGCAAACTTACTTAAATAAGGATGTTATCAAATAATATTTATAATAATTAAGTTTAACAAATCTACAGTTGTATCATATGTAGTAATTTCATTTTTAAATAAATTACTTAATGTGCATAACAGTAAAATAATAATTACTATATTTTTGTAGCAAATTTTTTGATTGATATAAAAGAAAATATATAATTAACAAGAGCAAACTATTCTTCTACAGGTTATGAAAAATATTTGGGTTAATCCTCTTCATTATATATAAATTAATCTAAGCTAGCCAGAACTACACAATTCAATTATATGCTATCTAGAGAAAATTGTAAACAAGTAAACAAAAATGTAAATAAACAAACAAACAAACAAAACCATTAAAATTCACTAGCATCGGCCGTGACGCGAACCCGCAACCCGGGCAACTGCCTGCAAGTACAAGGAAGTCGCGCTGACCTATCGACCACCAATGCAAGATTAATTTTACGATATTAGCAGTCATTTTTCCTTCTCTGAGATTTATGTGATTATATATATTAACAATTTTTTTCAATTTATGTTGAAAGTTCTTTTTTTATTACCCTTTCTGAATTTGATATGCTATTCTTTGCACGATAAAATATTTTTTCAATGTAATGTTAATGCTAAAAGTTTTAAAAACTTTTAGAACATCCTAAAACTTGATATTGATTTTAAAATGTCAAAATAATTAGAGATCCTAACTTCTTGATAACAAGATCATTATTAAATTTTTTTATAAGAGAAAAAAGTTAGTGAACGCATGAATTAACACACACTTAAGTAAAATATATGCAAATGACTCCTCTCAATTTATTATTAATAACTATGCAGTTCAATAAATAATAAGTATTCTATTCTAATCAATATATATTAGCAAAATGTGAACTATAATTTACTATATATGTTGAACATAAAGAGGTCTTGAAACAAAATATAGCATAATTCATGGCTCTGTTATATTTTATTTTAGACTTTGAAATGATTTTGTCTAGTAATAAGTATTTATTTTAAAATTGTAAATCTGCAATAATTTCATTTTCAGAAAGTTAATCAAAATGTCTACTGATAAATATAACTTCAGATTTGTCAATAAACCCCCCCCCCCCAATTACTTTAATTATTGATAACATAAAATTGTCACAAAATTACCATTGTCATAAAATTATTTTGTTTATAAGCAATCTTAACTTCACTTGCATCCGTGTTATTTAAATATTTCTGGTGTATCTAGTATCCACTGATCATATATATCTGGGGGTTTTTTAAAAAAATCTTATTAATATTACGTAGATAGTTTCAAGCATGCCATATGGCAACCTTTAATTTTACATAAAATAAACAATTAAAACAAAAATTTGTTATTGTCATTATTATTATCATTATTGCTGTCGTTACAGGTTCAAAGAAATAAACTTCTGCATTTAATGATTAAAATTTGTCACATTGCTAAGTGAATAAAAAAAATGTGCTTTAATATTTCCCAAAAATTCACGGAAATTTTTTAAGCACATATTTATTGTCTGTGGGTATTTAAATAGTGCTTTTGTTGAATTTTTGTAGTCATTGTCAGGGAATATAACAACCACCACTTATGCGATATAACAAAATCATCATCCAATCCCATTGCTTTTGTAAAAAAAATCCTAGTAACATTAGTTAATAAAACCCCCAAAACCCAAGTCATAGATTTAGTAAAAGAAGTTTAACGATCTTACAAAACTTGATTTTTATTCTTGTTTACTTTGGCTACTTTGATTGAAGAAAGCAATAATGTGGACTGATTAGCTATTGCAAAGTATCATGGAAAAGTTCAATGCTATGATTACAAGAAAATTATTTAATTCATTCAATGATTGTTTTTACTGATATTATTTAATCATTAAATTCTACGACATTGTTCAAAAAGGACCAGTTTTAAAGGGCTATTTAAAACACTTAGAGACTCAGCATTGTCATAAAAAAAAACAGACAAAACACTATTACTGCCATTTTGAAAAATGTTTTCTCAAATTGTTCATCAATAATTTTAAAAAGACTAAAAAAGCCATTTGTAATTGTAATTCATTTTCAACCAATATATAGCAACAATAATTTTAAAGTAAAATTACACAAAGTTATTGATCCATTAAACATACTCATACAAATTGCAGATCAAGAAGATATGTTTTTTTTATTCTTTCTGAGAATAAAATTACAATGATTTCACTGTTATCAACTTGATTAGTTAGCATTTAATTGCATCAGTATGTAGTGTAAACAATGTAGCATGGTCAACACACACACACACAACAACCCCATGCACTAAATTGTAAAAAAATGATAGATAATATATTTGTTACTCTTTTATAAAGTAGAATACCCAAGTAACAGAAGAAATATAAATTAATTTGGAAAGTATAATCGATATTGAAAAATCAGCAGAATAAATAATAAAAGTGATCAATTAAAAAGACCTAGAGAATACCCAAATGGTTAACAGTGTAATATCTGTGATTATAAAAATGAAAAAAAACTTCTACAGATATTATAGGTGGACTAACACAATGTCTTTTACAGATTAGCAATAACTTAGGTAGCACAGCTGAGAAAAGAAAAGCTTGGTCAGCACACAAATAGGATGGAAGGTAAAAAGTGTTTCATTTATAAGACACCAGTGGAAAAAAAAATAATGCTATATGAACAATGCAAAAAAGTTAAAAATATTAACTTAAACCACGAAGACACCCCAAGTTCTTGGATACATCAGAAAATGATATAGAAACCATTGATTATAAAGGACATATAAATATAGTTTTCTTATATAGTTTTGTAATATCAATAATTATGTGTTTATAACGCACATTAAAAAAGTTATATATATATATTATTAAATTTATTTAAAGCTTAGTGCTTTCAAAGCTCTATGGCTTCATAATCATAGCTGTGTGTGGTTGATAGTGATGAGGGTGGGTGGGTGTGAGTTTATTTATTGTGAAATTAAAAATAGGGTCATTCAATACACAAATTTATATCCAATTAGAAAAAAGGTCCAACTAATTAAATAGAAGAATATAATGTAACCACATATCCTTCATCTTGGAAACAAAAATATATAGTGAGACACAAACTGATTGGCCAACATATCTAAACTCACAGGGGTTTTCTAATTTCTCCTGAAATTCTTTATCTCCTTCAGAAGTAATAGAGATTGTTAATATAAAAATATACCCTTTTCATTCTTAAAATTTTATATGTAAATAGCAATTTGCTAATAGTTACTTTTTATCACTTTACTACTTGCCCTTAATGTAATATTCATTTATATACTTAATGCTCCTACAATTTCTAATAATATTCTTCACTTATAGAATTTTCTTCTATTACTTTCAAGTATACCATAGAATATGAATTCTGTTGATAACTCAAAATATTATTAGATCAGCAGGTTATAGTAAAATATTTCTTACCCAAAACAAAATAAATCAGAGATTGTCTCTGCTTTCCCATCTTCCTTAATGGACTGTTGCCATGTAAAATATCATCTAATTAATCTGTCACTAAATACTTCATCTTTTTTTTGTCACTTTGCTCTAGTTGTGAAACTATGCCTTGATTTTATTAAGTTATCTGAGATATTTTGGTATAACATAGCATGTGACATTTTTAGGGACTTTTTTACTATAATTTTTTCTGACACAATCACATATCTTGACAAAGGGATACATTAAATGAACCTTAGGATACATTCACAATGCATGTACCATCTAACCTCAAAATTGATGATGCAGTTAAAACAAAAAATAATAGGCTTGAGTCAGTAGATTTATATTTCAAGCAGAAAGTACAAGCCACAGCAGC
Organism: Epiperipatus broadwayi; assembly: GCA_028023455.1. Lineage (NCBI taxonomy): Eukaryota > Metazoa > Onychophora > Udeonychophora > Euonychophora > Peripatidae > Epiperipatus > Epiperipatus broadwayi. The sequence goes on from JAQFVV010006197.1 coordinate 11,504,714, forward strand.
TTTCCAATGCTTTTTAGATTTTTTTTGTGATCCAAAAGATGACACAGTTTTTCAGCTAAGTGAATTTGCATTAAAGCTGGCAACTATACTGGATTCCTGCCATCAAGGTATGCATAATTTACCTTTGTTTGTTTTAACATTTACATTTTACAATCAATTTTCTCTCTGATTTAGCCAATTATTTATCAAAAAATTATGCAATATTCAGGAGCTATATTCAATTCCACTGATCTTTAATATAAAACAAATGGCTATATCTCTCTTAATCAATCTACATTTAATCTCTGAGTCAGAATAAAAATAATAGAATAATTATTAAAAGGCAAAAGTGAACTTTATCTACTACTACTTATTAATGCAATTTTTCAAGAAAGTATCATTTACTGACAAATTGCTCTTTTGTTCCTAACAGTTTTAGACATAGTCTAATCAATAAAAAAAAGCAGTCCAATTGTAATACAACTGAACATAGAGGCAGATTTTGATTTTGTATCCACAGATATTCTTATATAAACAACAGCAATAGCAGGATCATTACTATATCTTCTAACCAATCTTTTAAATTCTGAAATTCATGTTACATTAAATGGCAAAACATTCCCATCACTTGTTCCTCAACAATCAATACCTCAAATGTACTCACTCAGTACATTGTTATTCCTGACATATATTGGCTAACTTATTAAAATGGTAAAACTAAAAATCTCAGCAGTATTCATATGAAGCATAAACATAGGAGTATCACGTATAGCATATATGAATGATATAACTTTATTCTCGGCAGCAAAAAAAACAAATACTTGTATTATTGAAAATCTTAGAAAAATATACAAATAAGTAGAAAGTTTAAGTAGAAAGTTAAGTTCAACAATATAAGATATCAGCATGATCTATATACAGAGGTTAATGCATCACTCAATTATTTTAATGCAAACTCTCCACATTATAGGCTTTAAGTTTTACTTGACTTTTACAAATGAGACCAAAATACAAAAAAAAAAAAACAACAACTCAAAAATATAGGAAAACTGGTCACCTCTTTCTCCAGTTTATATGCTTCTCTATATTAAAAAACATCCCTTTTTAATCAATTAATTGTTACAAAATCAAATACCATATACCCATTGTAAAATGTACAAAATATTTTTTCTCATTTATATCATTACTCTGTAGGAAACTATTATAGTGAAAAAAAATCACTAACAATTTCCATAAAACATTTTACTACCATCTCTAAATAGATTGAGCCCCCACTCTATTTATATTTTTAAAGTACAAAAATAGTAAATCTCTTAGCGATCTCATTCTCCATCATCAACATTGTTCTCCTATTTTATCTTGATCTTTCTTTTACTTCTTCATTCTCATTTGAACTTAATTCATTATCATAACTGATTCATTCTTCACTGGATTTTATTATATTATCATTTTAATTATTCATTAGCTCTTATTCTATTATTATCTTAATCATTCATTAATTTTATATCTAGAGTTATTTATTGTACTTGGATTTGAGTTATGCTACTTTCACAGTTTTATAAAGTCAGCATAACTAATGTGTAAATTTCTTCTTTTATTTTAAAACTTATAGTTTGTTTTGACGTTATGGAGAATATTCTGGTTTTGTCAAGCTTGGAATCCCTATTTTATTTTAGTTTATCTTACTATCACTTAATACAATATTAGTTAATAATTCAAGATCTCATTCTCCATCATCAACATTGTTCTCCTATTTTATCTTGATCTTTCTTTTATTTCTTCATTCTCATTTGAACTTAATTCATTATCATAACTGATTCACTCTTCACTGGCTTTTATTATATTATCATCGTAATCATTCGTTAGCTCTTATTCTATTATTATCTTAATCATTCATTATTCTAACACATCTTCTTTCTCTGCTCTTCACTCTTAGGCTAGTTTCATTTTATTATTTAATTATTATTTATTTTCATTATCCATTTAGTCATTTACATCCTAATTTATTTATTACTTAATTCATAATTTTAACTTCATATTCATTTCATAGACCTGATTATTAATTATTTATTGGTTTGACAAATATTAAATTTATTTCATAATATTTTGTTTGCCGATTTTAAAGCTAGTTTAACTAGAAGTTATTATCTTCATGGAAACTTTGTGACCTTCGTTAGATTTATTGTTTCATGCTAGCTCTGTTGGTTGTAAGAAGTAATATTCTTAGTTTAACATTTCTTTTTATGCTTATATTCTTAATTATTCGTGTAGTGAGGGTTACAATATACAAAGATAATAAGCGTTAATTACTCATAGTGTAATTCCCTACACAAGCTCATTGTTTACACACCTTCTCAGAGCAAGTGGTATTAATAAATAATTTATAATGAAGACCTAGGGTAACCTTATATTTGGTAATATTCACTTATAATAATCAATAATCAAAATACAAAATGATTCAATGCCAAACTTTAGATTTTAATAAATTTTACAAATTTATTTTCAAGACACTTAGTATAATCTAACTTCAATAAGCAAAACCAAAAATATAAAATGACCCAACAAAAATAATTTATATATATTCCTAAATAAATGTCTTATATATACATTCCTTTCACCATAACATCATATGAAATACATATATGCAAATAAATTTCCATTTATGATTACACAATATATATATATATATGTAATATAAAAATAAAATGTCCGTTAATTAAAACAAAATTGTAATTACAATAAAAATAATAATAAAAATGGTAACAAACTATTATAAACAATCCTTAAATTCACAGAAGTCCTTTCGGTTAATTTCTTGAACCTGCTTCAACTGCCATTAAAATTCAAAAAGAAAAACAAAGTGGAAGCAAACGTCATCAGTTCAAATTCCAGGAATCTCGTATTTTAATGTTAGTAGATTGCTTATTTATTAAATGCATTTTATTACTATTTATAAAAATTGCCTCTTTAATTTTTCTTTTATGGTTTCTCTCCTCATGAAGAATTTTCACATTTTCAAAATCAAATTTAAATTTATATTTACATGTTTTTTCATGATCAAAGAAAACTGAAAAAGAAATTAAATCACCAAATAATAATAATAATAATGATGATGAGGATGATGATAATGATGATGATGATGATAATAATAATAATAATGAAACAAATAAGCAATACTTTATGTCAATTTTAAAAAAAGTATAATAATTTAAAGGAAATGAAGATTAATAATAAACAATGGATATCTATTCCATTTATTTCAAATCTACAAGTGAAATTTTTTAGGGATATATATATATAAGAATGTGTGTAATGTTTCATTTTACATTCCAAACAATATTAATAAATTAGTCAATAATTCTAATGACGTCCTACCTGTCAAGCAGAAAAGTAATGTCATATATCAAATTTTTTGTGATTGTATGCTATTATATATAGGTGAATCTAGGTGCACTATTGAGAAGAGATTGAGGGAGCATGAATTATTATATAAATGTGCAAAAAGTAAAAATAATGGTGATTTAATTTTTCCTTCAGTTTTCTTTATTCATGAAAAAACATGTAAATATAAATTTAAATTTGATTTTGAAAATGTGAAAATTCTTCATGAGGAGAGAAACCGTAATAAAAAAAATTAAAGAGGCAATTTTTATAAATAGGAATAAAATGCATTTAATAAATAGGCAATCTGCTAACATTAAAATATGAGATTCCTGGAATTTGAATTGATGATGTTTGCTTCCGCTTTGTTTTTCTTTTTGAATTTTAATGGTAGTTGAAGCGGGTTCAAGAAATTAACCAAAAGTACTTCTGCGAATTTAAAGATTGTTTATAATAGTTTGTTACAGTTATTATTATTATTTTTATTGTAATTACAATATATATATAAACTCCCAATAAACGAACTATTAACTCCCCCATTTTAGTTCTTCATTTATTATTAACCTATGTATCTGTGACTGTGAAAAGCTATATATACTAACTTGTATATATATATATGAGATTAATTTCTTTCATTCTGACATTGATGTTTAGAAACCACTTATATGTTGATCAGCATATATAAATGTGCTAATAATCGAAAGCAATGTTGTTGAGTATTAAATCAATCAATAATATCTATTTTTATATACATAAAGAGAAACAAGAAAAAATGAATTAACATGATTAATATATATATATGAGTCTATTTCAAAAACATTTCAAAATGCAGAACATGCATAAATACATCATTCATCCATAATATAAAACAGATATCCTATATAATAAGAATAATAAATCAAAATTAATTATAACATTAATAATAAATATAAAAGAAAAATATGTATTAATAAGTTTTAACCTTATTTCCTGGGATTACAGTAAATAAATATTGGTAAACTTACTCACATATGTAAGGGCTTTTTTCTTTAGTGGATTCTAACTACATCAGTGTCAGCTCTATGCAGCAAGTTTTTCTAGTGACTAATATTTTTAATATGATATCATGTTTGATTTTTTTGTGTGCAATTAATTTTTTTTTACATATATTACAAAATTAATGTATATACTGCATTATAAATATTTATGCCTTCTAATAATTAAAATAAAAAATATATTTAAAATTAATATTTTAAAATTGTGAAAATAAGTATCTAACTGCAAATCTTATTGATAACAAAGGAACACATCATTATTGTCTTCAGGATACCTATTCAAAAAATTAGAAGAACAAAATATTAGATATACCTGGGTTTCATTTTATGCAGTAGATAGGTTCTGCAGAAAACCCACATTAAAAAAAATCGCACAAAAATAGATTCTTAACTTACATTGAAAAATGGGCAATATGCTCTGTAATTTTCAGAAATCACATAAAAGCAAAGCAACAAGAAAAAATTACTTTAAAATTTGCATTAAAAAAATAAGGAAATAAAGTATGACTAATAAAGAAATTTAAATATTTGAAAAAAAATTGATATAAGACTAATTTTTTATACTTTCTTTATTAATTACAGTACTTAATTTTATATTTTTTCACACATATTTTAATCATTATCACTAATTGACAATATGTGGTTCATTTGTGAACTGGTAAGAAATCAGATTCATCACAAAAGGAAGTACAACTCACATCACCTTTAGTCTTGTGCTGTGTTAATGGTTTTCTGATGACAATGTAATCGGTGATTAAACCTTGAGATGATGATTTTACTAATTGTTTATAAAACTCACAATATCCAGATATACAACTATTTAGCTCGTGTTGGAATTTAAGAAGTTGTTCATAGCAGCAAACTCAGATTTCAGCATTTTCTGACATTTTTCTTTGTCTCACACATCAATGTAAAATCTATGATTAAATGATTTTTACTTATCAGAAAATAATAAATTTGTCTTCATTTGATAGATATTTTTGTTTAATACTGAAATAAATTTTAAATAATCACATTTTGTTTCTATATTAAAAAAATGAGATCGCAATCAAAACAAAAAGATTATACATTATCATTAGAAAGATTATTTTCAGTTACAAAATCAACAAAATCTTCTTTATTTCTGATTATTTTTAAAAATCTAAAAAAATATTTATTTCTGTTATATCTAACAAAATATGTTTTAAAAATTTTTAATTTTTGAATACTTATTGCAATATTTTTATACTCATAAGTATAAATCTATTATTATTATTTACTCATAAGTAAAATTCTAAATAGCTTCAGTCCATATTTACATTAGCTGCTAATATAACATATTTTTGGGAAAAAAAATTATTTCAAGTCAAAATAAGTTATTAGTAATTTAAATTTCTTGATATTCAATAAATATAGTGAAATATGAACTTCTTTATTGCATAAAAGAAAACCCGCATAAAAAGATATTAAGAAAAAACATGAATTGCAAAACTTCAAAATCACATTAAAAATCCCTGCATAAAATGAGACCCAGGTGTATAAGAATTTCATGTTATTAAAACATGATATATTTAGAATTATTTATCATCAAAGAAACAAAAAAAATTCTAAAAGTTAATAAATTATCAATTGTTATTAAAATATTTCACTTACAGATTTTACAAAAATGATTTTCTGTTTAGGCTATAATGACTGTTTCCATAGCAATTTCCAGTACTCGTAATGTACTTTCTATACTTTCTAAGAGCTGTCTTTTTAAATATAAAATGTTTTCAAAGATGAAGCTTTCCTTAGTGACATAAGTTTGGTTTAATAATAATTCTTTTACAAAAATATTGATTCACAATCATTAACAATTACTGAAAATCATGTTTTCTGTGGGATTTAGCAGCAGAAGAAAAGAATCTAAAGTATCAGCCCATCACAAATTGCCACTTTCTTCAAAGCTTTGTCAAAACAGTAAAATGTGCTGTCAATCACAGACAAAGATCTGTTAAAGGTCTATATACTGCTGATATCTCTTGGAATTTTAAAAAAAATTAATACATTAAAAATAGGAGCTTCATAGGAAGAATCAATGCAGCTCTCCATAATTTAACATATACAATGCTTTAAAACAATATGGTAAAATATTGATGGCAGTACCATTGTATCACTAAAATGTCAAATATGATAGTGCTATCACAGATCACTTTTATGGAGTTAAGGTGGCCAGATAAAATCCAGACATTTTATGGTTCACATTCTGAAGCGTGACATTGACATCATGTTATACCTTGTGTGCATCATGTGAATTACAGGGTAGGCATCATCCAGTACAGTATCATTAGTTGCTATTTACATAAAAAATTTCGAACAGATTGAATGCAGAAAACTGTTATACTTAGGGAGTAGGGCATTGCAAAATGTATGTCTTGCAAAGGGAGTGGTGGCTTAAAAAAGTTTGGAAACCTATGGTCTAGTTCATTTTCATCAATTTAGATTTTCTTCATTTTCTCAGTCAAAACAAATGTTTTAATTTTGTTTCTTATCATTGTTCATCCAATCAATTTCCTCTATATGTGCATTAGTATCACCCAATACAATTATCCTTTCTTCTAAATTTTTAAAAATATATTTTATTAAATATCTCCATATTTTATAATTATCTTATTTCATTTCCTGATCTTTTCCCTTGAAGTTATATATATATATCTTATACCACCAATTCATACCATATATGTTTGAAACATTTTGTATAATCTTCATCAAAGATTTTCATTATAAACTATATTTATTCTCATATGTAATCTACTTCTCAGTATATATACACCCACACCTGATATTACTGATTCTTCATTCATCAATTAACTCTTCCACAATGTTAACTCCTATTTATTTCCAAACTATGATACTGTGCGTGCTCAATTTATTTATATATTAATAGATTTTGTTCACATCTCTTTCCTTCATATAATTTCATACCCTTCAACCTTTTTATGCATTTATCTTTCTTTTATTCTAATAATTTTATGCTACTTTTACTGCAATATGTCTAAAACATTATACAGTATTAATATTCTAATTCAACTATCATTCAAATATAATTCATCTTTTTTTTTTTTTTTTAAATCATTTATTTCCTCACAGAACACTTCCTCAAACTAAGAGATTCATTATATTCACCACTATCTGCAATAACACTGTTAAAGCTGAAAATATATTATTAAAAATTTAGTTTGTGTTTTAAAAATGAATTAAATAGTATATTAATTATGAATTCATAATTAAACTTTTGGTATTTACGTCTGGGAAGGAGAAATTTTAGTCTTCATTACTTATGATTATTTATGATTGCTAAATAGTTGATAGCACGTTTTATTTATTTAATTAAGTAAATTTAACTAAGAATCACTTTCTGTATTAATGTCAAGTTATTTACGGTGGCAAAAAAATTGCCATCTTTAAAACATATGTAGGCCAGTGGTAGCTAAAAAATTAATAAAGAATGTATAGTAGATATAAAAATACTCTAAAGATCTTCAACAACTTTTCTTTGAAAGGTAAATTTACTTAATTTATTTCTTCATCCATCTTAATTGTTATAGTTTCTTCCAATATATCTCTCATTACACCTCAATCTTTAAGAATATAATCATTCAATCTTTTTTCAAATAATTAATATCTTTTTATGCCTTTCTTTTTAATAATTCAATATTCTTAACCTTAGCTAAGCAATATATTTCATTTTTTTCTCTTTTTGTATATATATATTATAACGGGACGATCCTTTTCAGGACTCGAGGAAGTCGCATCTAGCTATAGTCGGACTTTGAGTCTTCTTATAGAATGCCATGGATGATATGATTTAAAATACAGTCTAATTCACTCCTCTATTAATAACCTCGTTACTCTCGGAATTCGAGCTCAGAGTAGAAATTTGCAATCGACTCTCTTCAGGCATTTCCACAAATATCCCATAGTAATAATAAATTTAATATAAGCTATATATAACTTCTTTATAAATATTAAATCATTAAGTTGATTCAACATATATATGCGTGAGTATGTATATTTATAATTATTGGTTTTAAAAAACGACTAAATAAAATAAACAAACGAGACCTGTTTAATTTTAAAATCAAGTTTAACACATTTTAATCCGTAATAAAAACAAAAATATTATCACATAAAAATATTAAAATTTAGAATTATAATCTGTGCTTATATGCACTAATAAATTATTTAATATTCAAAAAAAAAATAATGTAATCATTTACATATATATATAATTTAAAATCATGCGTATAATAAATACACATGACACATTATAAATCTACCTATTGTGTCATTAAAATAATTCAGTGTGTGTTGTATGTTTATATACGATAACACCCATTCACACTAGATTAATAATAGAATGTATTCTGATATTAGTTATATATGTTTAAAAATATATTATGTTAATTGTCATGTAAGATTCAATTTGGAATATAATAAAACGTACTTCCAAATTGAAATAATTTAAAAACGTTTACCTTAGTCAGCTGTCATTTCCATCAGAGTATATATCAAAATATCAATATCTAAATTTTATTAAATAAAATTAAAAAAATAAAGTGTTCATCATATCAGTTCCCCACTTTAATATATGAAGTAATTTTTCTAAATAAATATAATTATCCACAAAGGAAATAAAGTTTAAGAGTTCTTAAATTATACAATGAAGTAATCCAAGACAAGAAAGAATACAGTTTTATATCCCTCCTTAGACGAAATAAAATGATGATGAATGTTGAAACATAAAGTTCATTGATCATCCTTCGAAGAGGCAATCCAGATATTCATTCTTTAAATATTTATGTAGTAAAATATTTAATATCTTCTTCAATATAATACTCCAATATTAAAGCAGCTTTTTAAATGAGAATTACGATGACGATTATATTTTAGGCATTGATTAAATAGGAATAAATTTACATGTTCGGGTTTAAAACATCAGTAGAAATCTCTGGCATAAATTATTTAGCCACAGAACATCTTTATAAATTTTTGTCTTCTTAAATATATATTTTTTAAATTCATTTCGAAGACTTTGATAACTTTTATTCAAAGGCAGTAAATTAATTACTTGAAGCAGGTTTTAAAATATTGAATCTTCTTTTTTTTTAATTTTTCTTAAATGTGTTCTAAATTCGAACACATTTAAATTTACAGACGTAGTTCTTGCCTTGATAACTAAATAGAAGATTATTGTTATAACAATATTAGTTCGTTTTTATACTGGATTAATTTCAGCAAGCATATCACATAATCACACTCATGCTCTATTGTTTAAAATATACAATTTGTAATGAACCCCAAACGTTTATTTCCTTTGTTTCAACTGATAAAAATGCAATGTTGACTTAAGGCTTTGTCAAATGTCAAGTTCTAGTTAATAAAAAAAATACTATTAGTTAGAAACATTTTATTTATGTGTGTGTATATATAAACTAGAATTATTCATTTTTAGAATTATTCTTTTAATACTAACTAGTTTATATATATATATAGCTGATACATGAAAAGCTTAAGACAGGTGTAAGTTATTTATATCTGTTGATTCGATATAGGCACAGTTAAATTCACAAAGAAACACAAATTGTTTTAGGTGAGGCTCATATGGTACTCTCACAATATATATATATATATGAGTTATATTTAACGCTCATTGTTGCATGTTAACATATGATAGCAATCAATTATAGGGTGAACTATGTCAATTGCTTTTAAAATATATTTCGACTTGATAACTCAATTTAAAATGATGAATAAATTAGATACTTTTTGAAAGAGATTATTGTCTATCAATGATGATAAAAGATATGTATTTATAAAAAGTCTATGTCGTATAAATATAATTTTAAAATGTGAGCGGGGAGAGGATAATTTAGTGACTTTTCCAAATTTATATTTTTGATATTTTTACTTGTACTTTATATTGCTATTAAAACAGTTTATTTTACAATTTGCACATATATATATAATCGATCCTCTATTCAATTATCCAAAACAGAAAATTGATAGGAGAGAAATATTAAAATTGATTTCTCAATTTAATCTTTCAATACTCACAATTACATATTACCTTACTTTTCCTACAAATTACATAAATATTTAAACTGTAAAAAATTTATAAATATTCTGAGAACTAACAAAGAAAAACAACAGCCCTCAGATACCTATTTTCATTTCAATCTATGGATATGAAAATTAGTCATCAAGAAGAGTAGAAAAAAATACTGATGCTTCTAATCTGTAATGTTGTTGAAAATTTTGAGAATATATAAACAATAAAAAGAAAACACTAACATATGGGTACTGAATCGAAATAGAACTAATTTTTTTTTACATTGATTATGGCAAGCAATGATTTAATGGATAACTAGAATTAATAACAGTGCCATGAGATAAAATTGAAAATTGTTAATAGAAGATAGGATATTCTGAAGAAGTATGATAACTAGAAGTCAACTAGACTTGGCAGTCCCTAATAATAATAATTTATTGTTTCAGATCACAGAGATACTCTCATTTAATTTTTTATAATGTTTTGAATTTAATGATTTTTCTTTTTATATAAATAATTTCATTACTATAGTGAAACTTACCTTTATCATTAAACATCTACACAAGCTTATGAAGCAGTTCGGTCATTAATGAATTTTAATATATATTAAATCTATAGTACTTATAAATTTTTTTTATTAGCTCAGTGCTTTGAAAATGATGTTAAAAAATAATAGTAATTAATAATGAATATAACTCATAATTAATTCACTTTTTAAAAAAAAATTAAAAAAAGAAAATAGCAAAAAGGCAACGAAAATTATTAGTTGCAATACGTAGTAAACAAAGTGTTAGCGCAGCACGGGGATCTGTCTGATAATTAACTCTAGTCAGCTTAGACATTTTTTTTTGAAGCTTGATCATTATAAATGAAATCTTTTAAAAATATTTTCTTATAAACCAAATATAAATATTGTTAAATGTATAATTTTCATACAAATTTTAAAAAATGACAAAATTGTGCTACAAGCAAATGACATTTAAAATTTCAAATATATATATATATAATATTTGTTCAAGTTTATATTGCGGAAATAAGAATCTGAATATTCTATGCAGTCCAATACCATTCAATGTGCGTGTTAAATCAAATATTGATTATTTCTTCTTTTTTTCATACTGGAAAATATATTAAAAATATTCAAATTTTGTATAAATGTAAAAAGTTCATCGCTAAGAGTTAAAGTTAGCAATCAAGATAGTAAAAAATATTATAATCACCAATGGTTGTTGATTTTCATTTTTGATTTTCACTTTCTTTCTTACGAATATTAATGGATGTATAGAGATTAACATTTAATATTACTCGATATACATACCACTTATCAGGTAGTGAGGTTTTAAAGCTTCTTTTCCTGGTTTATCCTTTATCTAAAATAGCTGTGTATCCATTTACTAATCAATATTTGGACAATTAGTTCGACCAACTAGGATCTGACAACATTAAACAAAAATCCTAAGTCAACTTGTACCCCAAAAAAATATTTTCAAATTTTACCTAGCCAAGATTCAAATTCCAATTCTTGGATAAGACAGTCTAACACATTCACCACTACTACAAAAACTATTCTACATATTTACTGAAGTGGTTACTTTAACGTAACTAGGTAATCCTCCAAAGTACCTGATTTATCTGTGTATATATGTACAATGAAAAAAACAATCATCATTATAATTAATGAAAGAAAAAGAGAGAGAAAAAGAGAATGAAAGTTAAATACAGTAGAGTAAAAGGAAGAGAGGAAAAGAAGTTGTAATAAAATCTACAATTTATTAGATTATACAATTTATTAGGTATCTTAATTGATAAGGGAAAGGTTATATTTAAACAAACACCATCTGTTTAATAAAGATTGTTGTGCAGGTATCTTAAGAGGAAAGGTTATATTTGAATAAGTGTCATCTGGTTAAGTAAAGATTGTTATATTAAACACATCAAAAAAAATATTGAATGAACAAATTATTTAACGATGACCTCAAATACACACATATAATGGGAATCATTTGATGATTGATTTACGCGATGAGTGCGCATGTATTTTCATCAATAATTCAATTAATAAATATTTTTTTTTTTTTAAATGAAAAACTAATTACCTAGCTTCAATAAATTTAAAAATAAATTCAATTCCAACTTTACCTGAGATTTTAATTAAGAATCAGATTAATTTTAATACAAAATTCAAGATATAAATGTTTAATAATATATGTTAGAAAATAATTTTATTTAAATAAAAGATTCAAATCATTCCAAAGTTCATAATACTGTTCTAAAATAATAGTATGAAAAATAGTAGAGCAGCAAGTATGTTTGCCAAAAAGAAAAGAATATTTTAAAAAAATACAATTAAATTAAATTATGTATTGGACAATTCTTTTTTACCTATCTATGAGAGTTCTCTCAATTCATTTTTTATCCTTTTAAAAGCAATGAATGAATTGTTTCTATACATTAAGGATTATCATATTAGAATTATAAATATGCGACTTTTTTCGCATGAGTTAGTGAAGCTATAATTATACTTAAAATAATGTGTAATAGATCTGCTTAGCGCTTTCAAGATTTAATCGAACCTCATACTCATAGCTTTGTGAATTATGGAATTATGGAGATTGACTGCTATTATCATGTGCTTAGTTTCTTTAAATTTTCTCATTATGTTTTTCTCCCTGCCCAATATTTTTGTCTTTTCCCAATCAAACTTATGTTCTCAGTATATACATGGTCTGCTATTTTAGATACACCTGTCTTGGCCTCTCTAATCATTGTTTTATGGTCTTTTAATCAATTTTTAATAGTGGCTAGTTTTTCTGATATATGTCCTTCCACAGTCATATGACATTTTATAGATGCAATTTTGTTTTCAATATTTCAAATTTAGGTTTTTGAATAGATTATGTTCTAGCATTATATTGATTGCAATTTTTTTATAGTTTCTCTGCCATCCTATTATACATAGATATACTACATACTACAATATCTACTAATGTTTTTCTTTTGTTGTTTCTCTTTACAATCTTCTTAAGGTTTTCTTAATAATGCTAATAAATTACCATTTTTCATGAGAATTTGTTCTATATTAGATTTTTCTTCCAAATCACTGACTTTTGAATAAAATTATTTTTCTGTTCCATAGTGAAAATGTAATTCTACTTGTTTTGTCATGATTAAAATATATATGTATACACTAAGTATTTTTCTATATGTATAGATTTTCTGTAAAAAGTAATCTGTTTTTGCCAGAAGATAGTCTTGTCATGAGAACATCTACAAATGACAACTTGTATTCTTATTAGAATTCTAATCTAAATTCAATTACAGGAAATTCATTGTTGATGTGAGTTTGTAGTGCTTCATGTAACCATACAACCAAATGTACAAAACAGTAAAGCCAGACTGTTGGTAGAAATGGAGTCATCTTCAATGTCATGATTACAAGCTCTTCCATGTAAATACTGCAAATCAAGGTTGACAGTACTGAATCCATTTGATTTTGTTGGAAAAACTTCTCTATTACATTGTTATTGGGCAGAATATTGAATTTCATTATACTAACAATAGAAAAAGTATTCTGGTTTGTAGGACATATATTAATTCAATTTTTTTCTAACAAATGGCACTGCTTCATAATACACATTAAAGTTAATTAAAATGTCAGTTCTTTTCACTTCCACTTCATTGACCAACTACACAAAGTATTTTAAAATCCCCCAGAAAGAACTGCATTTAATAAATTTTAAAATAATATAATTTTTTTAAAACAAAAAACAATGTATTTAAGAATTTTGAGAAAACCGTAGAAATGTAGAATTTTGTTGAAATATAATGTTAATGTATTTTTTTCAGATTCAGTGAAAATATCTGCAATACTGTCTGAATAATGCTTGTAACTTTATTTCTGGAGCTGCTATAATATTTTTGTCGCAGTTTTTTTTAATTTGTTATCATAATCAGTAATGCTCACTACTACTATAGCACTGTCAATAGAGTAAATTATAGTTTTGTCTAGTTTGAGAGATTGAATAATTTCCTTCTTAATGTAGATAATGTTTGACTTCAGCTGCTGGTATCTCTTTAGTGTTGTTTTTATTCACATTATAATTCTACTATTTTTTCTAGAGCCATTTCTGAAATGACCACCTCAATTGCTACTATTGTATTTAATACTAGTATATTTAATGGTCTAATGAGAAAGTTTAATCTTTTATGCAGAAAATATATTTCAACATTAACCATGTTTAGAAATCAAATTTTTTAACTGATGTAACTTTCAAGTTATTTGATGCAATATGAAATTTGATATGTCCTTATGATTTACAAATTTCTTCTTCTAATGTTCTTTTATTTTTTCACATAATTTGGATTATGACTTTTTTATTGAGTGAGAAACTCTTGTGAAGTTTTTATCAATCATTTGATTTTTTAAATAAACATTCTGTTACCAATGGAACTTAAAGTTTGGTATTTGGAAAAATATTTGGGCATTTATTCTTTCTCTTAAAAATCCTTACTTGACTCTTCAAGTGATTTTTTAGCCATTTGGGAGTGAACTGGAAGTTTTAGTTGCAAGTCTTTAGGAACAATCCCTTCAGATTTACATTTGTACAGGGAAATTAATCGATTTTTTTATTTTGGTAAAGTGTAAATATATTTTTTCATAATATCTAAAGCTTGTTATAACATCTTATCTATATTAACTATTTAATGACTGTGCAAAAATTTGTGATAATATTTTACCTATAATTATATATTTGACAAATTTCATCATCTAGATGAAATTATTAAATTTAAACACTATTTATACTTTCCTAAACACATACATTTATTCATAATAACACATCTGTTGATGACCTGACTAGTAATAGCTAGAACAAGAATTAAAACAGTGAACAATAGTTTCATAAATAGCGAGAGTGTCACCTTAAATTTTAGCATTCACAAATCTATAGATCACCAATTCAATTCCTATGAATATTAATTATTACTAAATGGGTATTTAGAAAGAATTTAAATAAATTTTGAATTTTTCTAAACACATTTAACAATTTAAAGGAGATGATGGAAATAGTACAGTGGATTTAAAAGAAAAGCTTAGCATAGAAGACGATAATCCAAATATGTTAAATGCAATTCAAATACAAATAAAATACAATATACATGAACTGAGTGAAAGAAATAAGTATCATATCTATTTCCTGATGCTGATACTGCTACTGCTATTAACTAATACTCCTAGTTTTAAGACCTTTTCCTGCTGCTGTTACTGCTACTACTAGTTTTAAAAGACTATTAAATTATTTGTACAATGAAGTTATTGTGTGAATCATGATTTTACATAAAATAAATTGTTCATATTGTATAAGCAAATCTTTTACACTGTTCTATAGATGAATCAAATTTGTACATTTTTTTTACATCAACTTATATGATTAATATTTTACAAACTAAAATTCTTCTATTCATAGTGGCATAAGTAAAGAGATCAGACTCCAACTAGCTGCAAATATATCTGCAGGTGCTTTTGATAATTTGTTCCGGAAAATAGATTTTACCCTTCATGATGTTGGATTAAATACAAAATCACATCTCATAAATTAAAGAGTGAAAAGGAGATAAATAATAACTCTAATCTTAGAGAAAAATCCCCTTTTTAATATTTTCAATAATGAGATTAATTGTAGATATTTGAGAGTGAATGACTGTTGAGATAAGTTGTCAATAGGTTTATAAAGTAGAACATGTACAGAGAAAATGTTCTATTGTTTCCTCACCTCTCTCACACAATCTACATATTGCATCAATATTTACATATATCATTTTATTGGCTATGAATGCATTTATTGGTAAAGCTTTTAGATTTGTTTTAATTAAAAAAATCTAAATATTTAAGCTTCAAGTGCCAAAATTTATATTTTTGAATAATGAATCTGTTTGTAATAGAGCATATGTATATGTAAGTACTAAGAAACATGTGAGTAACTTATTATTATGTGATTTGATAATTTTATTAAGGAAAATAAATTGTACATCAAATAACAAGTACACTTGTAAATAAATTATTATTACATTATCTGTTACTTTGTTTATATAAGATTGAGTAACTTGTATTCTATTGTAAATTTTTGATTGTTCAGAATGTGGGCAAATGTATCTGCTGTAAACTCTCATTTGTCTAAGTTAGATGAATTATATGATTGACCAGATAATTTTTTTCTCTATATTGTAAAACAAAAAAACACAACAAAAAAGAACAAAGCAAATTGTTCCGTAAAGAAGACATATAAGGATATGTAGTGTTCCAGAAGATAATCTAGCACCATTGGTGGTATATACAGTTATAATTGTATTGCACATAATAAGTTTATTGCATTTAAAAATTTTGAGTATTAAAATGGAAAATGAAAGTAAAAAGGATGAAGAGCAACAGTAAATAACAAAAGTAAATACTTCTGAAAGAAGCCGTGAAGAAGATAGCTTAGAAATGTTGGATATGGACAATGTCTATCCAGATAGTGATTCATGCAATCAAATGAAGCATAAAAGCATTATTAAAGAAATAAAAATGCATGAGAATACATCATCATCACAATTAGACAATGCAGATATTTAGCATAATATTAAAACAGATGGAAAATTATCAAAAAGATAATCAAAAGCAAATGGAGCAAATAAACCAAACCATGGATCACCAATGTATGGAACATAACCAAAAGCAGATGGAAATAAGGTTTGAACATAACCAATTAAGATTGATGGTGCAAATAAACTGAACTATAGAAAATAATAAAAAATGAATAGAACATACTCAAAAACAGATTGAATCAAAACTAGAAACATTAGACCAAAAACATGAAAAAAATCAACAGAAGATAAATGAACAAATTGAGCTAATACAAATTCAAGAAGAAAAAAGATCAAATCATGGATAATAAAGAGGCTCAATTGCTTTTAAAATCAGAGAATGAGCCAAAAATATGTGCTGAACTTTTAGTTGAATCAAAACCAAACTTACTTAAGAAAAATATATGAAATAAATGTGAACTCCTTCAAATAAATGACTAAAGACTTGAAAATATGCCCAGAGGCTCACAACAAAAGTTAGGTAAATCAAAAAATGTGATGTACTTTATCAAGTGTGAGCCATAATCTCACAGCTAAATAAATAAATACAAATTAAACAGAGCAAAGTTTACTTTATTCCTCCCCAAAATGGACTCACTATTAACACAAAAATTCTTGCCTCTCATACTAGTTAATCTATTGGATAAAGAAATCCAGCAGCATCCCGCAAACATTAAATATATGCATTATATGGATGTATTATATTTTTACAAAGTAATGCACAACAAGAATTTTACTGATTGTCAACTTTTCTTACAATTGGGAAGAAATAAAACACAATTTTCAACCACACCAATTGCTTGTTCTCCACAGTTACAACAAAGAAAAAGCCTCCAGATAAAATGTAATAACAAACTGCACCTGAACAATCTTAAATCAACCAATAAGCTAAATAAGCTTGTAAAATGTCAATGCAATTTAAGAGAACTTTTAATAAGTACAATATTTTTATTGTTGTTGTTTTGTTTCCTAAGTGCAAAAATTTAAAATGAACAATCTAGTATTCATTTCAGTAAAAAAAATGCTTTTCTGTCTTCTAAGCAAAGTGATATGCAAATTTTCTTGTAAGAAAAAAGAACTGAAATGAGTGTGCAAAAAAAAACATGTAACTTTTCTTTTATAAAATCAAATTTTTATTTTCTCTTGATCAGATTGGGATAAATCCCAGGATTTTCACTATGCTTTGTGTTAAAAAAAAAGACACTAGTAACAGTTAGCTAGATCTAATTTAGAATAATTGTAAATAATACTTTGAATAACTCTGGCTAAAATATTTTAAATTAGTGCTTATTTAAATGGCAGCTAGAAATTACAAGACTATATTATCACCATAAATGAACTTCTAATATTTGTCATAGAGAAGTAAATGACAATTACATTGCTTTAGTGAATCTAATAATTAAAGACTGCTTTGATTTTATTTTAACTAATTTGAATATGTAAATAATGCTTGTATCTGGATATTATTTTGAAAGAAATTGTCAGTTTAAAAAAAAAGAATTTGTAATAATTTTTCTTTACTTGTTAAAAAAAAAATTATTATTATTTTTTATTATTATTATTATTATTATTATTATTATTATTATTATTATTATTATTATTATTATTATTATTATTATTATTATTATTATTATTATTATTATTATTATTATTATTATTATTATTATTATTATTATTATTATTATTATTATTATTATTATTATTATTATTATTATTATTATTATTATTATTATTATTATTATTATTATTATTATTATTATTATTATTATTATTATTATTATTATTATTATTATTATTATTATTATTATTATTATTATTATTATTATTATTATTATTATTATTATTATTATTATTATTATTATTATTATTATGTTTTAAAGTAACTTTATTCAAAAACAAGTGGTTACATTGGTTGTTGATTATACATAGTGTTAAGCATAGGTTTAAACAGTTATTAAATTACAGTCTGTATATTTGATTAGAGTCTCTTTGCACTTAAAAATTGACTTTTTAGAACTTAGATAGTGGCTTTCACAATGTTTTTGATTTTTTCACATTTTATGAAATATTTATTGTCCAAGTTTATGTACAATATAAATCAATGATCATGATTTCAGTAATTTTTTCATGTTCTTGCAACACTGAATTTCATGTTTGCCTTTGTCCTTTTCTATTATATCCTTTATTATAAAGTGGCCTGAATTTTAAAAAGAGACCACATTGCTGCAAAGATATCAGGTGATGCAATAATGCTGTCTCTTTCTTTTATTTTTTGCAATTTGTTCCTAGAGGTGTTAGGGTGCCTTCTCATGTTGTTGCCCAGTGTAAAAGTGCATCTGGTACACCAGAATGCATATAGGCTGAAAGTGGCTGCCCTTATGGTGGGTATTCCATTATTTTTGAATGTTTTTAGAATCTCATTTATTGTAGTTCCATTTTTCCTATATCCACCAACCATCATTTGTCTTACTTTTTCAAGTCCTGAACAATTATGTATGAAATGGTCCTGTGTTTCCTTGTCCCTGTGACACAGCATACACAAGGGATCTATATTTATATAGAATCTTCTGTATCTAATAAAATGACTTGTAGGTAGTGCTTTCAAATTGACTTTAATTATGAAATCGTAAAATTTTGGTTCCAGGTACCATTTCCTAAATTTTTTAAGTAATTGGCTGTTATCAATTCCCAATACAGATATTTGGTTATTCTCAGATTGTTTTTGTGTTAGGAAATCATGTATTTGCCAATATGTATATTTTATTGGACTTTTCAGTGTTACTTTGTTTTTGATGCTCTCAATGCTTTCAAGCAACATAAAGATATAATTGTTTGTAGGTGGTGGACGATCTGTGGGTGTGATCTCCAATATTGGTTCAATATCTGGAAATCTTTTGACTATGGCTATTAGCAGATTTATTGTTTTTTGTGTCTGAAACACTGATATTGAGTGAAGTCCCAGACCATTCCATTTTGTTGGTTGGTTAAGTTGCTTTATTGAAATGGCAACTACTTTCCTGTTCCATAGTAGTTTGCTACAAAATGAATTAATTGAGGCTATAAATGGTTTTGTGAAACTGATTATTGGCAGATAGTAGCTTATTTTTGACATTATGAGTTGATTGAATAATGATATTTTTGCATATATTGATAGATATGATCTGGATAATGATTCTGTGATTCTTTCTGCATCCATTTTGAGTTTGTTTTGTATTGTTATTCTCATTTGATTCATTCCCAGATAAAATGGAAAACCTAGAAAACTGCTGGGCTTTTCTTGATAAATTTGTTTGTTTACTTTCCCTGTAAAAATTGTCCAAGCAGCTGACTTATTGATATTGATTTTAAGTTTGAATTTTTTTGTATATTCTTCTATGATGTTTTGTAGTGCTTGTAGTTGCTTTTTTGATGTTAAGAATATTGTGATATCATCCATATAAGCTATACAAGGAATGTATCTTTTTGTATTTGGTATTAACACTCCCTGTATTTTTTTTTCAATTTCTTCCAATAAAGGGTTTATGTAGAAGGTGAACAATAGTGTACTCAGTGGTGACCCTTGTGGTATTGATTGAGTGGGATAGAATGATGATGACATTCTTCCGTTAGTATGATATGTACTTCACTGTTTAAAAGTAGGTTGGCTATTGCATATAATATTTATCGTGGTATTTGTGTTTCCTTTAGTTGGTTTAGTAAGATTTTTATTGGTACAGAGTCGAAAGCACTTTCAAAATCTAGTTGTACTGCAATTGGAGCATATTTTTTCTTCTTAATTACTGAGTTAATTATAGTTTTAAAGATTAGTGCTGCCTGACCTGTGGATGAGCCTTTCTTTGCATACTGATGTGATATTTTTGTCAGTATAAATGGTTCAATTTTCACCTTTATTACTTTTTCTAGCGGTTTATTTCCTAAAAGCTCCATTGAGATGGGTCTTAAGTTGGTGATCTTGGTAATAGGTTCTTGTTTTTTCATAAATGGTACCATTGATATGTTGTATAATCCCTGTATGCTATAAATTTTTTGTGATATTTGATTTGCCAAATGACACAGGTATGTATTTGTAATTTGGCTAAGATGTGCAAGTACAAACTGTGGAATGCCTGGAGGTCCTGGATGACATGTAGGTGGGATTGATTCTAACACTACCTTAAAATTCTCAATTTTAAATGGCATCTCATCTTCAGTTGTTCCAAAATAATCTTCTATGGGTGTGAATTGTGCATGCTTAGTTAGCTTTGTTTTGAAATAGTTATATATAGGTGCAATCACGTTAAATCCTGCTGTAATCTTATTTTCTGATTCCAGCGCCATGGGAATTTTATTTATGGATGGGTACCCCAAAACCCACATAATATATCTGTGTGTCCATGTGTGCGGCTGTGCTAGGCAAATTTTTTTCTTTTTTATGCTTAGATATTGTTTTAATTTATTGCAAGTCTGTTTATAGAGCTGGGTGAGTTTAATTATGTTTGTTTGATTATGTTGAACCGGTTTAGACAGACTGATTCTTTTGTATATTTCATCTACTAATGTCATTAGCCTGAAGGGAGGAATTGATTTTTGTGTGATATGGTTTATATTAAATGAAAGCGTGTTAGTGTAAGCTATGTATCTGGTTATCGGGTCTAATTCAAGCTGATTTATTTTATTTATCATTATATAAATTTCTGAAAAAAGTGATTCCATAGTATTGTCTGGTAGTAGGATCCTGATCGTTTTTTGCAAATTAATTATTGCGCTGCAGTGTGTGTTTATGTTTAGCGTTATTATCTGCGCTGCATGGTCTGAAAAAGGGGTTGGGGAAAGTGATATTTCTATCGAATGATGCAGCATTGGGAAATAAAACATTAGATCTATTAAAGTTCTGTGTTTATTGTTATAAAAGGATATAGAGTTAGGTGGTAGAAAATCTTCTCCACTCATGAGTGGAAATGTTAATTGGTGTATCCATTTCGTAATAAATTTCTTATAACTTATGTTGAAATCTCCCGTAAGAATAGTTGGGTAGGGATTGTTTGAGAGGATTGAGTTAATTGTTGTTATTATTCTGTTAATTACAGTTGGCCCTGGTGGTATATATACAAAAATAATATTTATTGAGTTTTTATTATTGAATGTGGTTATTAATAGATTCGCATCTATGTATACTATTTTAAACGTTGTAAAGGGACTTCTTTGACTAATAAATATTTCTGTTCCACCTGAGGGCGTTAGTGTGTCTCTAGAGCATGCGCAGAAACCCATTTTACTCATAAGTTGTGCTGGATTTATCTGCGATCCGTTATAGATTTTCGTTTCTACGAGTCCTAATATGGTAGGTTGGAGTTGCTGTATCCAGTGATTGATTTCTTGTATTTTTTTCTTCGAGTTTAATCCCCGAACATTTATTGCACCTATCTTAATTTTCATTGAGTTTAACTTATATTGCGAGGGAGATTTAAATTGGAACATGGTTTATTCTGCCGTTTTTGTTTGCATGTTTTTTTACTGTGGTGATTCTGTTTGTGTTTGGATACGTGTGCTATAGTGTGGTGTTTTTTTTTAAGTTTTTTTCTTCTGGTGTGGTTAGTTCTATTTCCATCTCTTCTGCTGTGGTTTCTTCTGTTAAATTAATCTGATTATCTTCTTTCTCATTCATTTTAATTTTCTTACTTTCTCTTGTTTTTTTTTGTTTTATGTGTTTTCTTCCTGCTTTCAATTGATGTGCTTTCTAGCATTGGATAGTACTGTGTTATTTTATCCATGATTTCTGTTGTCATTTTATTTATTATTATGCTTTCTGATTGCTCATCATTTTCATTCGTTTTTCCTTTAAGCTCTTTTGGTAGGTTCTCGTTTTCTTTTTCCTCCATTCTATTTAAATTGGGCGGATTTTCACTGCTTTGATTTTCCTTATTTGTTTTAATTTCTCTTGTTATAGTGTTTACTGGATTGCTAGTTCTTTCATTTCTATTAGATATGTTAGTTTTCCTGGGTGCTTTGTAGTGTAGGGTAGTTTAACTTGTCTAGTTAGTTATTTGTGTCTTCGCTTTCTGTAACGTTTCCTGAGTTTTTTGGTGTATTGTTGTTTTTATTTTGCTGTGTTTGTTCATTGCATTCCGTTGCAATATGTCCTCTTCTTCCACAATGAAAGCAACCTGGCTTAAGCCCTCTGACGTAAATATATAGTGTAGCTTCTTCATCGGTTATGTGTGTGGGGATATTCTCCGGGTCTACTTGTTTATCTAATTTAATTTTGAATTCAAAGCTATTTGTTAGTACAAGAATTGCTGCTTCTTTAATGTATTTTTGCTGGAAGAAAACGACTTTTCCGAAAGGATTCATCATTTTTTGGAAATCTTCCATGTTGTAGCCAAAATATGTATTTTTTAAAATTCCAGAGATATTTTTATACTTATTCTCATCGACTGTTATTAGTGCGAAATTACTTAACATCTTAATTCGATCTCTAAATTGTTCTCTTTGCGCATTTTCATAAAACTGGACTGCCACTTATCTGCTATTTGGATGGTCGCCTATGCAATGTACCGATTCAAGCATATTATTTTCATGCAGTGTTTCTATTAGAATGGATTTGGGGAAACTGTATAGTGTGCAAAGACTATCTGTTACAGCGAGTACTATTGATTTATCGGTGAAGAACCGTTTAAACGTCAGGAAAAGCGATCGAGGTATTGTTTTGTTGAATTTCTCTCCAATTTGTTCAAGCATTTCATCAGTCCATTCAATATGAGGGGGGGGATCATTTTTATTTTGATCCATAAGATTCATGTTTTCCAAATCATCTGCTGTTGTTTTCCTGAACCTAGGACCCTTTTGCCTGGTTTACGTAATCTTGGGCTTTTTTTGCTAGAGAAGCTTATGACTTTCTCGTGCCCTGCGATGGACCACCACCAGGTTAATAGGTTGAGCGGTCACCATTTTAAGTTTTTCAATTATTTTTCAAAGGTATGTTTAAATTTCTTTTTTTTTTTAAACAAACACTAATATATTTAACCAATACAATTCAGTTATCTGCAAAATTGTTGAGTTTTATAGATTTGATATTTTATCTACTCTTTTTAAAAAATTAAATTTGCCTGAGATTTTGGCATTAGTTATTAGAGCCGCTAGCTTTTAACTATGCGTTTGTCTATTAGCATTAGGTACAGATTTTCGATAAAAAAAACCCTCTGGATTTCTCTGTCCTTTTTTATGCTTTTTCAATCAAAATAAATATTTGAGTGTTTTAAATTATTTTATTGGACATTTTTATTAGTTATTAGCAAATAAATTGCCTTTTATTAACAAAAAGCTAAGAGGTTCTTTGCTTACCTGCTACTAGGTTTGTATCCAGGTGGCGCTCCTATAATAATAATAATAATAATAATAATAATAAACACAAAAACTTAAAAATGAAGTTAAAAAAGAGAAGTTATAAATAAATATAATAAAAATAAGCTAAACGTTTTCTTGATAATGAAAGGTCAAGATATTTAATTTCTTTGTTGTTATTTTCATATACAATGCTAAGTGATAAATTAGATAAACTTTGAAGTTCTTCTCGTATATGTAAAATATTATCCATAGAGGAAATAATAAATATATCATCCACATACCGAATATATGTAAAATCAAGAGTGGAATTGTAATATTTCGGTATTATAGAGCTCTCAAATTCATTTAAGTAGACATTAGATAAAATGCCACTGACAGGTAATCCCATAATAATAATAGTTGTAGTTTTACACACGTAAAAGTTGTTTTATTGGTTTACACAAGATTGCATAAATTTTACATGGTCTGGACTATTGTATCTACAGATGCAATCCAAGTTTAGTTCTATATGTGGTTGAGTTGCCTTGGTAACATAGATAAGAACTAGAAATATCTGGTGCATTTGAATATATGAGTGTTGCAGAGGGGTGGGGTGGTACAGCGATTTTAGAATTGGTTGCAATTGTTAAGTTGAACTTTGTGGTAAGCTGGTCAGACTCTGGGTCTGTGTGCTAGAGGTCAGAGCTGAGTAAGGCTTTTGATGAAGTTTAAGAATGAGATCCATGTTTAGAGTGTCCTGATATCCAGAGGAGGCTGGTGGTACAGCTATGTTCGAACTGGTTGCAACTGTTGAAGTAGAGTTTGCGGTTGATTGGTCTTTGACTCTGGATCTGGCTGTGTTAGAGTTGGTGGCCAAATAAAGCTTTTCATATGATTTAAGTGTGAGATTCATGGCTAGGGTCCAGGCAAATTCTAGGCAGGTAGTTAGGCTCAGCATTGATATTAGAAGTGACATGTTTTTTGAAATTATCTAGTAGCTTGATGATAGTTGAAGATTTGAACAGAAAATTGGAAATCAGTTATCAACTGATTGGTAATTAAAAAAAGTATATAGTTGGGTTTTTTTTTATCCTGAAGTTTTGACTACTTTATACGCATAAACAGCCAGGGCTTGTTAACTCAATTGTGAGCAAATGAACTAATTGCTGGGAACTTGAAATCGAATTTTTATTACTAAACAAAGATTAGAGATTGCTACAATAATGTTAAAAATAAACGTATGCCTGACTGACCTTCGGATTTTGAAACTCTATGTTGGTATTATTGTGGGCAAACACTGATCATGCAATGGCTTTTTAAAAAAATTATCGTTATATAACTTGATTTCAATTGGAAGTTTGAATAAAAAATGTAATAATCAACTGATTAAAGGTATATTATTATCTTGAATTAGACTAAGATCTTGAATTCTTTTTAAGCATAAAAAAAAAAAAAAACTAGTTAACTTGTTTATTTAGTAAGTGAATTACTTAAGGGAAATTTGTAACTGATTTTTTCCTTTTTTTCCCCCCCAAAACAAAAATCTGACTTTGCAATTAATAAAATTAAAAATTGGCTTACGTTTGACTGAACTTTGGATTTTGAAACTCTGTGCTGACATTGTTGGTGGTAAGCATCTGGTCATGTGATTACTTTGTCTCCATGTAACCACAGCAATCTAAGCTATGTAAAACCATTCTAACTAATCCACAGCATAAATAAACTTTTACATAAACCTACACCTATGGATTGCTGATGAAACCACGGCAATCCAAGTCAAGTAAAAACCCTTGTAACTAATCCACAGCATGAGAATTTTTTTGTAATCTCATGTAAATCAATAAATCAACTTTTATATATGTAAACCTATATCTATGGATTCCCCATGTAACCACAGCAATCCAAGTTATATAAAACCATGTAACTAATTCACAGCATGTTAAAATTCCTGTAATCCTGTGTAAAACAATAAATCCATTTTTATATATGTAAACCTACAACTACGGATTGCCCATGTAAACACAGCAATCCAAGCTATGTAAACTCTTGTAACCCTTTAAGACAAATAAAGCTTACCATTGAAACATCATCATCATCATCATAATAATAATAATAATGTATGCTAAGCTTATGAATTTTATATGTTACGAATAAGAAAAAATGATAACGAAATGATGATAAGCATGTAAATACAATGCATACACATAAATAGCCTAAGTCTCAAATAACCATAGTTAACTATGCAATTATTTCCATTAGTGTCATTTGTTCATAGTTAAGCATATATTTGATTATTGAAAATTGGATTTTATGTAGATAAATTTATATATGGTTTTTTACTCAATGTTTAATAATATACATAGTTATTATTATATAAGTAGTTATGTTTAGGATTAGGATCTAAAAAAGACTATTCCTTATAAAAATAGAACTGGTGTCTATCCCATATAGAGCATATGCATATGTAAGTACTAGGAGACATGTGATTCAAAGAAATGTTTATATTTATGCTTTCATACATATGTAGAATTATATTTAAGTTTATTGAAGTTAGAATTAAAAATACAGCAAATGTGTTATATTATCTATGAATATATTGATAGTATGATATATAAAGATTAAAGAACTTTGTTAAATAAATAAATTGCATATACATATCAATTAATAAGTATACTTTGTAAATAAATTAATTACATGATTTCTTAATGTTATTAAAGAAAATAAATTGTACATCAACTAATAAATAAACTTTATATAAGATTATGTGATCTACCTTCATTCACCAGGAGTAATTTATGTTCTCCACAATTTAGCCCAGCATTACAAATGGCGCTGTGTAATGGTTTCATTATTACATGGAATAAAATGTCGTTTTAAATATACATAGTCCAAGTTCAGGTCACTGACTAGTTTTGTTATTTTCTGGCATGATTTATCTTATAATGCCAGCAATGATGGATCTTAGATTGAATGTCAGAATTGAAAGTAGGCCATCAGTCAATATTTTCAGTCTGATGATCTTGGGGTATCCATTATGTAAAATCTTAAGCACTTGATTGGCCAGCTGGTGAAATCATAACTCTTGATCTCCTAGATAATGTAACTATTTTCAACTGAGAGCTCTAATATTTGAATTCATAGGCTAGATGCAGCTATTTAGGTTTTTCATTTGGCCACTTATTGATAACTAAAATTCCAAGTCTATCAAATTAATTGTCTTTCTGAGTTTACATAGTTTGCAACCTCTGCAAGAAATTGGTGTAAAGTGTCTACATGGGAATTTGATTTATCTCAATGTATCCCAGGTTAAAATCACAGCCTGATAAAAATTTGAATTACCTTAGCATTTGTGAAGCATGCTTATGATCACTTTATCAAATGCAAAAATTACCAACAATAATCTATGATTGGTCTGTGTTGTGAATGATCAATCATAAAAAAAATTTTTGATATCAGTGATCAAGATTAAGGTATCACTATCAATCTAAGCATAGTTTTCTCTTTGAGAGACACTTTGATATGATTGAAATAGGGAGTGTGTTCCATCATCATGAGACAACATAGAACTCATTCCCACTGATGAACATCATAAATTAGTACCAGCCCTCTTTCAGAGGCAAAGTGTACTAATATTATTGAGTCTGATATTAAGACTTAATTGAAAGCTCTATCAAGCTTACTGTTCCACCTCTGGACTATATTTTTCTCCAGCAGTCAGTATAGTGGATCAGCAGCCTATTTTATGATCTAGAAAGCTGTCACAATAATGGATGAGGCCCAAAAAAGAATGGAATTCTTCTTTGTTCACAGAATCTTTGCTTCTGTAATTACTATTATTTTTGTGGGTGGGTTGGATAAATACCATCCTATATCCCAGAAATCCAAATTCTTTAGCCTCAAAAATACATTTGTCAGATTTATTTTAATTCCTGAGAGTTTAAACTTGTTTAATAATTTCTTAGTGGAAACCCAGAGTTGTTCTGGAGTTCTAGCCACCAATAAAAAAATCAACAAAGTAAAGGAGTGCTATTGGTATTCCAGAGCAAGTTGGACAACTTTCTAGAATAGGGTGACCAATATCCCAAAAAACAAATTTTAAATAAACATTTGTGAATGATTATTGACAATGCCCTTGTAGTTTATTTATCAACTGGCAACTGCAAGTATGCTTGTTTCTTATTATATGAAATCTTTTCCACTTAATAGTATTGATAAGTGGTGGATAATTATTAATTGTCAATAATCTGTCTACCTTTGTGAGTTGGTTCACTTTGACTATATCCTAAATGACTGAATCAATCACAATCTAAAAGATTACCATATTAATCTATCAACACAACCAGAGGCAAATGTTTTTAGCATATCAATTTTTATCTTAGCTTTCCTCAAAAGAAGTATTTGGTTACCTTGGTAATCAATGATTGTTTTACAGCTAGATTGCAGCTCTCATTGAATTTTTCTATTAATTATTGACCATGTCTTTTATGACCTTGGAACTGACATGTTTGTCCCAGAGTTCAAACCCAGTTTATTGTCAATCACTTCTGGATAGACCATTTTTGATTTTATTTTTGCAAGCTGATTCATTTTAGTCAGTGTAAAGTCCAAGTGAATGAACTAATAATTGCCTAATAAATTGTTATGTTTACCAGCAGACACAACAAGATGTAAATGAATTGTTTTATTAACATATTAACTTTTATTTATTGTAAGAGTGATATTTGATATTCTTGATAATCAATAATCATTCTACTGCTAGGATGATTATTTTTACTATTAATGATAGGCTATGTATTTCTTGACACAATGGATACAGGGATCTGGTATCCAGTACCTTTGTTACTGACATATCATTAAAAATAATTTTACTTTAGAAAGCCAAATCAATGTCTCTCACATAATTTATACAGGTATTGATATTATTTGAATTTATATTGCCCATCTGAATTTTTGGAATGGACTCTTTCATTCTTATCTGAGCAACTAGTTTTTGCTTTTTAAAACAAGCAGCTTCTATATAACTGATATGCTTTCTAAATCTACACATTGTATATTGGTGTAGAGATTCAATGTGTGCTTATTTTGGTTTGTCACATCTATAGCAAAGTTGTTCATTTGTTTTTGCTAATTTATTTGGGCAGTATTTACAATTGTCAGCTAGATATTTGTTTGCCAGTTTTCTGATTAACAAATTCAACACTAATATTTAAATACATGTATATTTTTAATCTGCAGATCACTTTCAAGTGAAGGAAGATTGCAAGAATTAGAAGAAGAACTGTCTTATATTAAATGGGACATTATTGGACTTTGTGAAGTTAGAAGAAAAGGAGAAGAAACAATTGATTTAAAAAGTGGACATATACTCTATTATAAAGGCACACATATTGGAAATACAAGTGGAGTAGGATTCATTATAAATAAAAAGTGGAAGAACAATATTGTGGAGATTGATGGTGTATCGGACAGAGTGGCAAGATTAGTTATACAACTTAATAGCAGATACCAAATGCAGATAATTCAGGTTTATGCCCCAACAAGTTCTCATAGTGATGAAGTAGTAGAAGATTTTTATATGGATGTACAAAAGGCTTTTGATCAGAGTAAACAACATTTTAAAATTGTTATGGGAGACTCTAAAGATGAAATTGCTGTAAGTAATTTTGGTTATGGTAATAGAAATGAGAGAGGACATAGACTTGTGGAGTTTGCAGAAAAAGAAAAACTTTATATTATGAATTCATTTTTTGAGAAAAATGTTAAAAGGAAATGGACCTGGAAGCATCCAAATGAAGGTACAGCAGAATTGGATTATATTTTGACTAACAGAAAATACATATTTCAAGATTGTAATGTTCTTAATAAATTTAACACAGGAAGTGATCATCGATTAGTAAGGTGTTAAGTTACGTGTTAATGTAAAACTAGAGAGACAAAAATTATTAAGAAAAACAATATTTACAGTTGATATTCCTAATCTTCAGAAACATTCTAATGAATTTAAATTAGAACTTACAAATAGGTTTCAAGTGTTAGGAGATTTTGAACATGATTCAGATTTGAATGAAATTAATATGAAAATAACTGATACACTTTTAAAAACTGCAACAAACATAGCTGGTAGAAAAAAGCAGCAATTGACTAATAAAATTTCTACTGAGACTAGAGAATTTATGAAGAAAAGAAGGAATATGAAGATATTCAAAAATGATGTATTAAAAAGAATTGAATATCTCGAATTTTGTAAAATGGTATGGAAAAGAGTTGAAAATGATATAAGAAAGTATAACTGTGAAATAGCAAGGAAAGCTGTAGAAGAAAATAAAAGTCTCAAAAATGTTAAACAACATTTTGGTATTGGTAGGAAATTTATATCTGCAATAAGAAAAAAAGATGGAATTATTACTAAAAAGAGAGATGACATCATGAAATTGGTAGAAGATTTTTATCAAGAATTATATAGTAATAAAGAACAAGTACCTCCTATATCTATTACATCTTCCGAATTGCCCAGAATTTTAAATGAAGAAGTGAGACATGCAATTAAGTGTATGAAGAAAGGAAAGGCTCCAGAAAATGATGGAATTATAATTGATATATTAAAAGAAGCAGGTGAAGAAATAGAAACAATTTTAGCAAAGTTATATACCAAATGTCTAAATGATAAAGATGTACCAGAAGATTGGAAGAATGCAGTAATAATATTAATATTTAAAAAAGGTGATAAAGAAGATATTAGAAATTACAGACCTATCAGCCTTTTATCAGTTTTATATAAAATTTTTACCAAGATAATTACAACTCGTCTGCAGAGAACTTTGGATTTCCACCAACCAAGAGAACAAGCTGGATTTAAAAGTGGTTTTAGTACAATAGATCATATCCAGGTATTGAGAGAAGTCATAGAAAGGACAAACGAATATGAGTTGTCATTATGTTTTGGATTTGTAGATTATGAAAAGGCATTCGATTCTATACACATTTCTTCAGTGATTAAAGCATTGGATCATCAAGGTATAGATCCAGGATATTGTCATATTTTAAAGAATATTTATAAAAATGCAACAGCAACAATTAGATTACATAATGATACTGGAAAAATCAACATTGAGAAAGGTGTAAGACAAGATGACTCCATATCTCCAAAACTCTTTACAGCAGTGCTGCAAGAAGTATTTTGTGGATTAAAATGGGAAACTAAAGGAGTGAAAGTAAATGGAGAGTATTTAAGTCATTTAGATTTTGCAGATGATGTAGTTGTTTTTGCAAATAATGCTTCAGAGCTGCAGGAAATGTTGCAGGAGTTAGCAGATGAAAGTAGAAAAGTAGGACTAAAGATAAATGTTAAAAAGACTAAAGTAATGTTTAATCGATTTGCTCAAAATATGAAAATAAAGATTGATTATGAAGAATTAGAAGAAGTTAACAGTTACAAATACCTTGGTCAGATTATTAATACAGATGGAAACATAATGGAGGAAATTAATCATAGAATTAAACTTGGTTGGAGTGCTTTTGGTAGAAATAACTTGATACTAAAAGGAAATATGCCTATGTGTTTGAAAAGGATGGTTTTTAACAAATGTGTTTTACCAGTTCTTACTTATGGATCTGAGACTTGGACACTTAATAGAAGAGCAATACAGAGACTTCAGACCACTCAAAGGAGTATGGAGAGATGTATGTTGGGAGTAACAAGAAGAGATCGAAAACGCAATGTATGGGTAAGACAACAAACAGGTGTTACTGACCTTATTGAAAAAATTAAAAGATTGAAATGGAGTTGGGCTGGACATATTGCTAGAAGAGATGATAATAGATGGACAATTGAAATTTTAAACTGGATTCCAAGAGATTGTAAAAGACCCAGAAAGAGACCACATGTGAGATGGATGGATGAAATAAGAAAATGTGCAGGGGTGTTGTGGAGAAGAGAAGCTAAAGATCGGAGATGGATTAAACTTGGAGAGACTTTCATCCTGCAGTGGATTGACAATGGTTTGATGATGATGATGATATTTTTAATACCAAACTTAATGTAATTGTAAGGGAATTGAACTCAGACTTTCAGACTCCCCACAGCTATCCAATCCATCTTATACAACTGATACATATGACCACATACATATGAAATTTAATACTGTACTCCATTTTCTTCAATAGAGTCACCTGACTTAATGTCATGTCAATTCAGTTAAAGCCACCAGAAAGATAGCTGGAATCAAATGTGATGTCAAGAAGCATCAACAGCTTGATCTAAGATTGTGGACTCTCAGAACATAAAACTAAATGGTCTCTCAGAGCTTTATTTTAAAAATGTGCAATTCAGTTAAATGCAAACTTCCTGGGCTTAATGGCAGAATCTCTCATTTTCTCTCCTTCATCTTGTGTATGGGAGATTGAAGTAATATGTCTGCATTATCAATAAAATTTTGACAGAAAAATTTTGACAATAGAGATAGTGTTTTATCAAATTCAAGCTCACCTGTAAGTAAGGGAGCTGAGCTGCATGTATTTGTAAGATCATATGCATTTGAGATCGACAAATCAATAAAAATATGGCTAATTTTAAATCAGGCTTTTTAATTTGATTAGCTTTTCTTTGTAGTTAAGTAAGAAACTACTCATGTTTGATTCTTTAAATTTTATTGACACACTAATAATATTTTTTTTTGTAATTGATGCCATGATTTAAACAATCTATGGGGATAAGATCTTGTCATTTTAAACTATTTCCCTGCCATGGAGGGAAAAAATCGTGAATCTGTTGAGGTCATGAGAGCAAATCTGTCTGATTTCACCAAATCTGTTGTGTGTGTAATGAATGTAATAAACACAGACATATATATATACATACAATAATGTTTGCTTTACCATATGTCTGAAACATTGACTAAGTATAGCATTTTGTTGTCATGCAATTATTAATGTAAGGGACTAGGTGCCCTTCTAGATTTACCTAGCATGTCATTTCTATCTGTTCTATAATAGCTTGTCTCATGTTTGGTTACTAGTGTGAACTTGCCTCAATGCTTTAGTCATATAGTGAACATATATATAACCATTTAGCTCTGTCAATAATTTGTTGTCTGACTTTACCACATATAGGTCTGTTATTGCTATTAGATACGTCTTTTCTATTTATATATTCATTGGTCTGTAGGATGAAGGTTCATTCTGCTCAAGATAACATCGAATCTAGACTAGGCAATTACTCTTTAATTCCGATTTATATAAGCAAAAAGCAATAGGATATAAAATAATAGGATATTTATATGAGATATATTTTCTCTAAACACAGTAAGATTTAATTAGTGATATTATTTTGTTTTGTTTACTATTAATACATGGTTAATTGTTTTAATAGTTAATTATTACACTCATTAATTTGTGTCATTTATTGGGTAAAACAAAAACCCTTGAAAGATTGTAAAGTTAGTATAAAAAATACATGTTCCAACACAATTACGGTTATAGCATTCCAACATAGAAAAGTCAGAGAAACGAAACTATGAATCAGAAGATCTGAGATAAACTCAAAAAGACTATTCTGCAGTAGATTAATAATGTTTGAAATTCTGATAATAATATAAATATAATATTAAATGTATAAATATGGTATGTTTTTAGATATTATATTATTAAGTGCTGTTAAATACTAAAACATTTCTAAATAAATCTATATAGGTATAAAAATGTGTATTCTTGCAATGCATATATGTACAGGAATTAATGAAATCTATCTCTTTATAATCCTAGTTTAGAAAAGATAAATATCATTATTGATTGTATATGAAAGGGGTAACAATAATCACATTTTTGATCAAAACTTGTTAAAATATCATAAGACTGCAATACATCAAAAAATTGATATTTCAAAAATAGCTTATTATTAATTTAAAATACTTAATTCAAAGAAACTATTTTTTCTTGTTCTTTTTTAAATATTGTCATTAAAGACTTATGTAATTTTAGTAATGACTTAATAATGTAGCAGCATTTCCTCAAACAAAACAATTATAGCATTAATAAAGCTGCTGATAAAATTTTATTGCAAATCTGTTTGAGTTTTCTGCTAACTTCACATATTTCATGACACGTTTTCCATTAAAAAAATCATATAAAAAGAAGATATTACTAAGATAAAGGTAATACAAGTGTTGTTTTTTTATTTTAATGAGAAAATCTGATGAAATTTTAAAAATTCTAAATAATCACCTTTTTTAAATAAAATTCAAACTTTAGAAAAAAAAATTGAAATTTCTAATCTGCTTATATTAATTAATAATATCAGACAATTTATTTGAAAATTATTTCTCAACATTAGATCAAAATAAATTAACCTGTTTTATAAATAATTTGAAGAAAAAAAATCGCTCAAGAAATTTTTAATATATTTTCTTTTCTTAAAAAAGTTACTATTCAAAATACTTAGTACAAGAATCAAATGCAAATATGTATATATCATCGTAATCTTTTTCAATTATTATCGATCCACTATAAGATGAAGGTCTCTCTAAGTTCAATTCATCTATAATATATATATATATATTAAGAAAATGAAACATCTTTTTACAACAGTGTTACTTATAGAAAAAATTAATAATTTCTGTGGGAGCCCTGTGTGATTTAATACAGGGGAAAAGTAGGGACTGAAGAGCTAAAAAAATCCAAGGATTACGATTCAATCTTTTACTTCTGATACTGGAAGGTCTCACAACCTTTAGAGTGACAAACATCTGATTTTATAGATCTTTCTATGACATTTAAAATATAATTATTAATTTTTATTTTACTGCTTTAATTAAAAAGAATTTCAGAAATTTAAGAGAGTCTGTTAAGGAGGGGAGGGGGCTCAATTTTGGGAGCCAATTTTAAAAAATTGAAATAATCACCTTTCTTAAATAAAATTCAAACTTTAAAGAAAAAGAAAAATTAATAATAATAAAAAAGTTTGGAAAGAGTTTAAAATCACCAAAATCTGAAATTAAATTTTTTTTGTGTATTTTTGGCTCATAGTTTTGATTATACATATATATATATTTCCATTTGTTAAAAAAAAATCTATTTTAAAAGTAATGAATTAACCTTCAAACAGGCCCATAATAATAATATTTTTGGTTCTCATCATATAAATTGAAAAATAAGTACTAGTTTTCTCTATAGTTAGATTCAAAATTGCCCATTTATAGAATGTAAAAATAAGTGATCTACGATAATAATAAAAAAATTAAATCTACTTTACTGTGACATCAAAATTATGAGATTTTTTGACAATACAGTGTAATAAAAATGTACTTAGCTTAATAGTGAATGAGAAAGAAATTAAATAATTTAATTTATTGTATGCATTCCAACAGTAGCAATATTTTTTAAATATAATTTATTGCATGCATTCTAACATTTGCAATAATTTTTTTAATAAAAGTTACATATACCTTTGCACTCTGGAAATTAGTTATAGCATTATAATCAATAATTTTGAAAATAAGTTAGCTGCGATCTTTTTTTTTTTTTCTTAGCATAAATAAATGTAATGTTTTTAATGTATGTAAATATTTCTGATTGCTCAAATATCAATATGATAAAACAATTTTGTGGGTTTTTTTTTTAAATCTATGTTAGTATTAAAAAATAATCCTCACGAAGAAGTACATACTTCAGCTACAAAAATAACAGTTATTATTTTAGGAGTAAAATGTAAACGTCAAAAGTCACATCTCAATAAAACAATTTAAATAAACTGCATTAAAACAAATCCTACAATGAATCTTAATTATGAAGGCAATTTCTTAAATGAAAATGTTTTCATTTTATTAAACCTCAGTTGAGAAGTTATATGTAAAAAAGACAGATACATTGAATGTAAAAATAATTAGCTACATTATATACCATTTTAAGAGCTGGAAAATTTATAACTAACTATTATTTCAGTAGTGTAATTTTCACTACAGCAATCTCATGCAAGATAAGGGCTGGTTACTATTCATTTTAAATACCTTAAAGAAGGGTGTAACCATATCTCCAAAGACATGTGGAAAAGATGTATGATTTCCAAGATGCACATTTCATGTGGAATCAACACTCATCAATTATCCCAGATCACAATTACTTACACATATCTTTATCATTGTTCAGTATATATAGATAGCCAATTACCACAGTATAATTGTAATACATTTAAAATCAGTCTTTCAAGCTATTGTGCATGTGCTTTTTATGAGTGTTAATAATAAATGAATACTTTCATTCCCAACACGAGATATAGTATTTCTGAAAGAATAAAATGAATCCACTTATTATATATGGGCAAATCTTAAGTACTGGAAATGAAAGTGTGAGGGTAGACCACTCACTTTAAATTACTGTTTATGATATCTGAATGAATGACATCGACAAAATTATCTAGAATTTACTAAACGTCACTCTCAAATGAAACTTATAAACATATGTAAATAAGCATTTATTTTATATAGCGCTAAAAGCTTGAAAGGCTGATTTTAAATGTATTACAATTATAAACATAGCGCTATATAAAATAAATGCTTATTTACAGTATAATTGATAAATATCAAACTTACTGCCCTCACAACTTTGACACAAACCACTTAATGAAAGTGCATTAATATTTTTTTAGTCATTTGTTAGACTGGAGATTATCCACTTAGGTCAATCAATTAGTGCTGGATCAGCACAAAATGTGCATCTCCAGAGTCATACATATTTCAGGTCATATATTTATAATTACCCTCCTCCACAAGACCCAATCTTGTATGAGATTAATGTAGTGAAAATTACACTATTGAAATATTATTCATTAAATAGATCATCTCTAGCCTAACAAATAACTAATAAAAATTATTAATATACTTCCATTAAGTGGCTTGTATCAGAGTTGTGAGGGCGGTTTGACGTTTATGTAAACAAATACGCTTGTTTTGAGGTCTTGGTAAAGCTCCATCTATTGATCATTAATACAAGCGATAGCAGGTTTTTACGTATATAAAACTTGTTTTTGTTTTTCATATATATATATATATATCAAACAATGTCAAAACTATGTGTAAGAGATTGTGATCTGGTCCAATTGATGAATGCTGGTTCTGCATGACATATGGATATTGGGGATATCATAGATCTTTTTCACATGTCTTGGGTCATATGTTTATGATTCCAACCCTCCACAAGATATTAAAAGTAGATAGAAACCAGCCTTGCGTGAGATTGATGTAATTAAATTATACTACTGAAATATTATTCATTAAATGGCTAATTTCTATTCTAAAAAATAACTGATGAAAATTACTAATAAACTCGTTTATTTTTTTTAATGTTTTTTAAAAAAAAAAATACATGAGATTTATTAACGATGTTTAAAATAAAAATTTATTTGATGATATTAAGTCAATAAAAGATCTTTAAAAAAAGGATTTTTGAAATGGTAACATGTTATAATGAAATGATCAACTCTAGAAATTATAGCAATCAAGAAATCTCAAATAATCTATTAAAAATTTAAATAAATAAAAAAAGAATTGGTTTTAGAATGTTAAAATAAAAAATATTACGATTCTGCATTTTTAAAACAATGTTTTATCGCAAGACCTTAAATTATCATGAATTATAAATAAGTATATCACTGACGAATCTAAAATAAATTTAAAAATTTACTACCTATAATATATATATAAAAATAAGATCTATTTTAAAAAAACCTGGTAAATTTTCCAGATTGTAATTAGGCTTAGGAATTTTTTCCCAGATATCTGGTTCACATTTAATCCAACTACCCCTATAATATCAATTGATAAATAGATACTTTATTTTTAGATAGAGAGTATCTGGCAAAAAAAAAAAACAACCCATAAATCTCTTCTTTTATGAAAGCTATTGGAGAAATTTTTGCTTTGCAATAGGCTTTTAAAACTGTTTTGTTTAATGATAACTTGTTGTTTTTAAGCTTTTTACATATAAGTTGAAGTGAATGCGAGTAAAAGACATAATTCATAGTAGCTTCCAGGAACACCCATATGGAATATTAAAAATATATAACTACCAACATTTTAGCAAAATAACATTTGGCTACAATTGGGTAAGGGTGTTATTTCATCGTCACTACAAGGAAGTATAAAAATGTAAAAAATAAATTAATTTTTTACAATTTTCTACATCTTTTCTAATGCAAAAATTATTTATTTTAAGGTCAGGTGCTGTGCTCAAGATACCAATAAGAATCATAGATAATGAATGATATTCATATAAAAGATCAATTGTGAATTGCCAACCAAGAATATCTCCCGACACCTTGTAGAATTGTTGGTCCATCAAAAGGTGAATACTGTTTCTGATGCAAGCAGTCTTTTTTGCCTCATCTTTTCCTTCTAAAGTTACTTAAAGTTATTGTAACTCTGATTTCATTGTGAGTCCCTCATGCCTTCAAACAACTTCCTGTATTAATTGTTTGTTTATGCAATTATATTACCATTCTTCAACTATATTAACACATTGCATTTTTCACTCCAATTTTCTTTTTCCTTTTTTTTTAAAACTTAAGCTCTCAGCATCAAAAAAATGTAATAACTGACATGCAGAGCATTTTTGGCTCCAATTCTCTTTCACTTTTTTTAGTTTAAGTCTTTGAGGATTATTAGTAGGTTGGCAGCCCTTAGTTGTGATCTTTGTTTGAGCAGTACAACCATAAATGAGTCAATTTTGAACTAAATTTGTGTGAGACAGGAATTTCAGTTGCAAAAGATTGTATGTTTAGACAGTACTATTTAGTCACCCTGCTTACTATGGAAAAAGAAAGATCTGCAATATGCTGTCTAAAAATGGTCTGTCTTAGCATGTCTAAGTTATCACAACTAATGGATTACTCATTATAGAAATAGAAAAAAAACAATAATTGTAATATCAGTAGTAGTGGTAAAGTAGGTGGCAATAATAGCAGTAAATGTTAGTGTTATAAATCTTTTTTTTAATCATGTATCAAAACAAATGCATGGAATGTGTAAACTTTACTTAATATAACTCTTTAAGACTAGAAAGTAGGACTGCAATAGTGGTTAGGAGCTTCAAAATTTAAGTTTTATATAGATGCTCTTGGTGAAACTCATATCTAAAAAGAAAAAAGTTTAATAACAGATGGATGGGTGCAAGTTTTATTGGAAAGGGAAGTTAGTTTGTAAAAGGAGAATGTGTGGTATTAGATTTGTTGTAAAATCTATTCCCCATTGTATAAATGAAAGACTCATGGTATTAAAACTCATCTTGCACAATGACACAAGTGCTCATTTTATTAGTGCATATGCTCCAACTTTAGTTTCAAATAATTCAGAGGAGAAACATTTTTATTCTTTGATGGATAACATTATTACAGAAATGCCATTAGAAAATCAAATTTTCTTCTTGAAGATTTTAATGCACATCATTATTTAATTTTTGCACAATGCATGGACTGATTATCACAAACCTTTTGTTTAGGCAGAAAAACCAATAAATATCAATATGAATGCTCCTATGTTTAATGCATTTAATAAATTACATTATAGTTAGGAGTCAGAATACAAGAGAAATTCATGTTATGTGAGTACTTACAAGTGCAAATTATTGAATGATCATAGATTCCAATCACACTCACAAGTAAATGAATGTTCATTCTTTAGAAGAATCTATTATATATACTAAATTTCAACAGCTATTATTAAACACTAAAGTAACTAATTTGTATCTTCAAGACTGTCAAATTAAGAAAACATGGAATTCTCTAAAGAAAATGTGTTAGGGGTGCAAGTAAATCTATTCTTTGATTTAGTTGTAAAAAAAAAAGAATCATAACTGGTTTTCTGATAGTTATCTTACTATTAGTAATTTGATTAAAAGAAAACATGCAGCAGTT
Organism: Epiperipatus broadwayi; assembly: GCA_028023455.1. Lineage (NCBI taxonomy): Eukaryota > Metazoa > Onychophora > Udeonychophora > Euonychophora > Peripatidae > Epiperipatus > Epiperipatus broadwayi. Next base: position 11,544,999 of record JAQFVV010006197.1, read on the forward strand.
TCTGTTTGGCAGAATAATAGACTAAATGTGAAGTTATAGCAAATATAAAGATCTGAAGGCAGAAGTTTAACAAGTGACAGACATTCACTGATCATGGTCATTCTAAATCAAGTTTTGATGTATTAAAACTATATCAATATCGCAATCCTATTAAATCCAGAAAAACAACTATTTTATATAATACAAGTGATATTTTGATAAATAGAAAGAGTATTTTGACCATTTTTTGAATAATGATAAAAGAATTAATAACTTTTAATGGAATATCTATTTTATATCTCATTTAAATTTGGACAAAACTATCCAGCTTAATAGAGTCAGAAGAGATCTTTATAATCTTAAAAATGTAAAGATTGCAAGTGCTGATGAAATATTTGGGGAAATTTTAAAATATGATGGGGGATGTGTTAGTTTCAAAAATATTGAAATGTTTTAGGAATATAAGTAGTGCCACCTGATCATAACGATGTTTTTATTGTTTCAAATTTTAAAAACAAAGTGAATAGACATGATTGCAGTAATTATCATAGGATATTATTAATATCCACTAGAGCAAAAGTACTTTCAAGGATTTTGTTGAATAGGTTAATCCAATCATAGATGAATGGTTGCCAGAGACTCAGTGTTGTCTTAGAAAATCAAGAAGCAATATAGACATTGTTTTTGTTTTTTAAGCAAATGTAATAAAAGTATCAGGAACAAAAGAGTGATTTATATATTATCTATTGATTTTAACAAAACATTTGAGCCAGTTTATAGAACAGGTCTGTGGCTTTGTTTGAAATTAATTGATTATTCATCAAAATTTATTTTACTGCACTACTTCTATATGATTGAATAAAAAGAAATATTATTAATAGTGGTAGGAATTCTGGGGCATTTGAAATGGCAACTGTTTTAAACAAGGATATGTGTTTGCTTCAACATTGAATTAAATTTTATGATAATGGTCTTTGGAATTGTATTTATAATTGACTTAATGAAACAAAATACAAAAATGTTTGATGATGGATTTTTTAATTTGAATTCATTAAAAGAAAAAATATGAACTTCATTTTCTTGTATTCTGCATGGATAATGCATTGATGATTGCATTATTTTTTCCAGTTCAAAAGATGATTAACAGAATATATTTAATGTTTTGAATATGACAGAGTTCAGTTTATTAACTAATGTTAAAAAAACTCAAGCTCTTTATCAGTCGGTGTCAGAAAAAATTTCTCACCAACTTTTAGCATGGATGGTTATTAACTTGAGAATATAAATTAATTTAAATATCTTGATAGTTTTATAAATAGAAAAGTGGACTTAGATGTTGAAGTATAACAAAGACTTCAATATGCTGCTGCCACTTTGAATTAACTAAAATAGGGAGTATTTCTCACAAAGAAATAATTATTGCAACTAAGTTACCATATTTTTTTATTGTTTTTTTACCCAATTTGTATGGAAGTAAAACATTAGAGAAGTTTTGTTCAAGAATTCCCCATGAAATTTTAAAAATATAGTGGGCAAGATCCTAAAACTAATTAATATTTCCTTTAACTTGCTGGATGTAATACCATAAAGTCCTTTATTATAAAATTACATCTTTACTAGATTGGACCTTTAAACTGAATGGAAAATGCAAGACTTCCTAAAAGAATGTTTGGCAGTGATTTTTCATGAGAAAGGTTGATCTTTTTACATTTTAAGGATTATTTCAAAAATATTCTAAAGAAATGCAATGATGAGATATGACAGATAATAAAATATAATGAAAAGCTATAATTAAACACAGTGTTGAGGTATTTTAGAAAGAAAAGTTTTCTACTGAAGAAATTAAAAGACAACATTGTAAAATATCAAGTAAACAGAAAACTGAACCAACTTGTTCTATATATTTGTGGTTCACAGTCTGCATAGTCATCACAAACTTATTTTAGAGCAGTTTTTTTTCTCCCTCTCCTTTTCTTTTTTTCTTCTTCTTAAAGTTAGAATTGGCTATACTCATTTATGAGTGGTTGTTCCTTATATTTATTATTCTCATGTTAATATATTGGTTATAAATCTAATATTTTATTATTTTAAAATGCATTCAAAATATTGAGATGCGACCAAAACCATAACATATATATAAACATCAATATGATTGTTCAACTTTGTGATTCTTATGTCAACGCTATAAAAATAATAATTTATTTTCTAAATTATGCCCCTTATTCTTTATTTGTTAATTATTTTAAAAAAATTTAAATGCTGCTACTGAACCTTTTAATAGTTAAAAAAAAAAAATAGAAGCTAAAAATGTGGCAGTTTCAATTTAAATGCGTTTACATAATAACTTTTTTTTAAAAAAAAAAAATTATCATTTAAAATTTAACAGATTTTTCTGTTTTTTTTTTTTTTTTTAAATATATATATATATATTTCTTGAGAAAATAAATTTCTATGATCTGAGACTTTTATATGATCTTGGTAAATTAAAATATAAAATTTACTAAAATCTATGATAATAAAAAATATACACACAAAGTTTTAAAATTAGTCAATGAAAATTGAAAAAAAATATTTTTTTTATTATTGTTTGCTTTATCCTATTAATCATAATAATGTATTGAAGATTCATCACTGATATATATATATATATAGTACAATAGAGTTGGCTGTTCTAATCGGAAGATAGTAATCCACAAAGAGTATTTTTGAAATAATTAAAAGAACCTTCCTGCATTTAGAGATGAATGCTACTATATGTAACTAATTCTCAGTGGTTACATGTTAAGCAGTTAGAAAAAATAGAAAAATAGCTGCTATCTTTTGATGTTAAGATTCACTAAATAATCTTCAAAAGAAATAAAAAATAAAGTTTTTTTGTCAACATTTTTGTAATAAAATGTAAACAGTTTAAAAAACAAGATGACTTTCCAATAAACCCATTCCAATATGTATAAAAATTCCAAATTATAACATAATCTATCTATATGACCACTTTACATAAATTTCAAAGTGAAAAAAGCAGAAATCAGATTTTATATATATATAAAACAATGTATAATGTACTTTTATAAAATCTGTTTTTGATTTTTTTTTTAAAAAATAAATACAGTATTAATATGCTTAGTACAAATTATAAAAAATCAAAATATATTTTTAAATATATACAAATTTACATAAACATATATATATATATATATATATAGTGGTAAATCCTACATAAAATTTTTTTAATATTATTTACAATACATATTTTTATTAAAATTTTATTACTACATTTATAACCAAAAATATTAATGTTACAGATTAACTACTGATTTTATTTTCTCCCATGCAATCTTTATTTTAACAAATCACTAAAGAATTTGTCATCAAATAACAGAAGAAGAAAAATTAATTTGAAAGGAAAAAGGGAGTGAGGAAAAATTTAAAATAAAATTTTTGGTAATGTAAAATTTATGTAAAATAAGAAATTATCTATTTAATTCATATATATATAATCTTGTGGAAGTAAACTAACCCTTCACACGTGCATTAATAGGTTAATGTATAAATTTATGCACACTCACTCATCAGTAAGAATTTTCACTATCAGTAAGAATTTTAAAAGCATAAGTAAATCACTTATGCTTAGAGTTTATTCTTATATAAACCAACCCTTAAATCAGGACTTGATCTTATTATATATCTAATATTTTAATTGAGATATTACTTGTACAAATTTAGTTTATATGTCACAAGGAAGAGAAAGTTTCTCAATTTTTAAGTACCTGCAATTTTAATTTATATTAGTTGAATATATAAAAATAAATAATTTAGCAATGTATAACACTCACATATGTGCTAATAGGTTAATATATAAATTTATGTGCACTTACCAGTCAATAAAAGTTTTAAAATCAAAAGAGATTCACTTATACTTTTAAGTATGGTCAGTTAGGGTTGGCTTATATAAAAAAAAGTTCTAAGTATAAGTAATTCACTTATGCCTTTAAAAGTTTTAATAATAGGTGAGTACACATAAATTTATAGATTAGCCTATTAGTGCATGTGTGATGGTTAATTTCCTTCCATGAGATTATATATATATATAATAAAACATATATGATATATATAATTTCCTTCCATGAGATTATATATATATATAATAAAACAATCCACTAGAATAAAACTACAAAATTTTAAAAAATGCCTATATAAAATTGAAGATTAATATTCTTTGCTACAGCCAGCTTCGGCGTATTCTGCCATCTTAAGTAGCAATACATTAATATTTAAATATTATTAAACTCTCACACCAGTAACGCTCCTACGTGAATTACCTACTTTCCATAAATTGTGAATATTAACACAATTACACTATTTATTCAATACATTATCTGTATTATTTATAAAATATGACTCCTTAATTTTTCTTTTCTTCAAATCATTTTCCATAGGCAAAATAAAAACTCTATCAAAGCAGAATTCTCCATTACAAATCACTGCATGTTCTGCAAAAACAGATTTATACCTATCTGCAGAACAACGCAACTTATTGTGTAATAATTCATGCTCCCTAATCCTCTTTTTCAATGCACATTTAGTCTCCCCGATGTAACTATATCCACAATAACATACCACTTTATATATAATATTACATTTGTTGCTTTTATCAATAGAATCTTTACCATTAATAACCAATCTTCCAGTATTTGCACCCACTTTAAATGCAACATTAAAATCAGCAGATATCAATGATGCAATCTTATTACAAACAATATCCTTTTACATAAGGCAATGCTATCTACCTTTTCTTTTCTATATTATCTCTTCTCCATCTATTTCTAAACCTATATAGTGCACATAAAATATTTGTCCTACTACATCCCACACCCAATAAATCATTGACATATCTTTCAATACTAATCATTTTATCACTTGAAATTTACAAAAAAATATATTCTAAAACCAGCCAATTTATAGGAAAGTGGAACATTTGAATTTGGAAGAACAACTCCTCTAATTGATAATGGTTTCAACACCATTTTATTATTAATTTTATTACCTTCTCTCCATAAAATAAAATCACGATATTTTATACTCTTCTCACTATCTTCAGAAGTAAAAGTCCACATTAACCCAGCAATATCATTTAATTTAATAAACAGTTTTTGCACTATCATATTTGATCCTACAAGCTACATTTGAAGATTGGTTGCATATGATGGATGAAGGTTGGCCTATGGGTTTGCCTGTTTCAGCAATTATATGTAGTTATAAGTTGTCATGTTATGAAGGGATGATTTTAAAAGAATATTTTATGACCGGTGTTAAAAGTTATTTTAGGTATGTGGATGATGTGCTTCTTAGCTTCTGGATTTACAGTAGAGTGGTAATTATAGTATTCTTGCAGTTCAAAAGACAACTTATAGAATGTACCTAAATGTTTTGAATGCAACATACAAAGAGGTTGCTTTATTAATTATGGTTCAAAAACTCAAGTCTTTTATTAGCTACTGTTGGAAGAAATTTTTTTATCAACTTTTAGTTTGGTTAGTTATCAGTTTGAAAATGTAAGTCAAATGAATACTTCAAGATTTTAAATAAAAACATGGATTAGGTATGCAGTGTAGTATAGACTCTAATCTGCTACTGCTGCTTTTAATAAATTAAAAACAAAAGTATTTTGTTGCAATGATATAAATGTTGCAAATAAATTAATTGTATATACAGGGAATGTTTTATCTTCATTGTATGGAAATTATACATAGATACCTTCTTATCAACATAGCATAAATATATGAGAAAACTTTCATTTAAGAGTAATCCCTAAAATTTCTAAAAATATAATAGTAAAATCAGAAGATCAATCAATATATTTTACATCTTGCTGAATATTATTATAAGTTTACTATTGTAAAATAACATTTTCACAACTTTCTAAAAAAATATTTTATAATGAACATTTTGAGCATTGACTTCATGAGAGGCAAATCCCATTTGTGTTATAAATATTATCTCAAGGACAATCTAAAGAAATGCAGTATGGATTGCATGCATTGGGCAGTTACAGTGGAGACTACTACAATGGAAACTATAATTAAAATAATATGTTAAAGACTTTCAGAAAGAAAAAAACCGGCTCCAAAAATTAAAAAAAAAACAATAATGACAAATTATCAAATAAGCAGCATAATGAAGTAGGATGAGTTATAGTTTTATAGGAGTATTTGTGAATCATGGATTGATTATATAGTCAATGCAAAACTTATCTGTAATGTTATTACTAGTATTAGTATTATTACTAATAGTAGTAGTACTATTAATATTATTATCAGAGCCTTCCAGAGAAAATGCAAGAACCAGGGCAACTAATATTTTAGACATCCTTCAAAATTTAAAATAAAAATGTGGTGAGAGAAGAAATTAAAGTTTTTACTTATAGAGCTAAAAACAGGACTCTGGGAGCAGTTAGTTACAAGTCACAGAAATGAGCATGCAGATCAGATCCAGATAGCACTTGGATAGGGTAGATTCACTCTACTATTGTTAGTATCATAAAACAGTTAGCACAGAACTGATTGACATGGGGCTGAGATTATTAGTTCTGCTGGTTGTGCACTGCAGTTGCTTTCATCACAGAATTGTCAAATTGGCACCTCATCCTTAAACTGGCTTACATTTTCAACTTGTGGTAAGCCTGCTTGAAAAAGTTTTTCTCAAATATTTTTTGGAGGAATTTAACTGTAAAATTAAGGCCATTCTACATGCCATGGCATCACTTTGCCTTCTATATTTTTGTTTAACATATTGAGTTGCCAAATAGAGGCCGTAAATATTGTGAGCTGTCCGGCACCCCTAATCATATTGGCCCTGATGACTACTATTATTGTGTTTCTATCCCCCCCCCTGGAATTAATTAGAATAATCACACTAATTAGTGAATGACTGATGAAAAATGTAATAATTTATAAAATTATAGAAGGAAAATTAACATTTTATTTTGAAAGTACTCTCTCCCCTCCCCAATTAATCTCTTAAAAGCTAATGAGAATAAAACAAATGATTAAAAAAAATATTAACTAATTTTACCCTCCCCCCCAATTAAATCTACAAATCAATCATCAGCAAGTCTAGCTAGAAAATATGTTCTCAAACTCTTTTCATATAAACTTTTCAATGGCAATAAGAACAATGCTCGTCACTATTTTTACATTCAGAAAAGGATTGACAATGTGAATATTTTTTATTGACGTAAAGATGATGTTTGATTAGCTTGCTATCTCAGAAAAACCTACAAAAATGTTTTTTTGTTATTTAAAAAATGTTTAAACTTTTACTACTTAAAAAATAAATGTCAAAAACATCGTTAAAATAATATATAGATTAACACATTTATTCATTCATATCGTGGCGAAATAGTAATATTGATTTTATTAACAATTTTTCACAATATAAAATATATAAAACATATATACCTACAATGTGTGAACAATGTACAGTGCATAAATATACAGTTATGAATCATAATGAATATATAAGCAGACATACCATCTCATGCAATTCATGCATAAATTTTTGAACCATGATTCATCATTTAACCATTGTAGCTGAATAAATTTCAGTTCAAGAAACATACATTACTTAAAAAATGTTTGTATTGATGTATAAACATGTTCAAAAGTCTCATATCACGGACTATAAATTACTTATTCAATCCTTCCTTTCACAATATTTGAAATATTCATATTCAGATTTCGGCTTAACTTAATTTTTTTAATTATATATATATTTCAGAAAAATGTTAAATGTTCACTATTATTAAATTTTTTGATTTTCAAGCTTTCTAATATTTGTTTACGATTTTTAATTGTTAGTAGCTCTATATTTATTTTTCTATTATTAAATACGCGGTAGTCATAAAAATGATAAAAATTAAATTTTACTTTTTATTTGAATTATAAATATAAAACGCAGTGAAACTGTTCTAATAAAGCACAGAATATGAATCTAGAATCAATTAAATATGAACTTTAAAAACATTTTCCTTAATCCAGGTTAAGGTATATTATAATTATTGTAAAAATTATTATCATTGTATTTAAAGATAGAGAAAAAGAAAATACTTGAATATTGCAAAAATGGAAACAATAATGAAAACATTTATTAATATAGGGTAAGACCACTTAGCACATCAAGAACTGTTTGTTTTATATATAAGATAAAATTATACAATGTGAATAACATTTAGATGGCTAATAAGCCATTTCTCATAAAGTAAAGGTCAAATTCTCTAACTAATAATGACATTAACTACTCATTTTCTGTTCAAGAACGCTGGTAGTCTCAAAAATGTTTACATTAAATGATAAACAAGTTATTATCCTGTTTATCATGCACTACTATACCGTTTGGGTTTGAAAAAAATATTTGTACTATAAAATGAGTTCTCCCAAAATGTTTAATTAATATATATAGTTTCAATAACCTGCAATGACTATCTCTAAATATAATTAATAGGTATAACTTTCATACAGTTAAATATAAAATAAATAAAGATGGTGATGATTGAACCTAAAATATTCCCCAATCACTTTTAAAAATCAACACTAGTGATTGAAATAGGTTTATCACTAAGAAGTAATTTGTTTTAAATAAAAAAGTATGCATTTTCAGCCTTTATTAGGTCAATCTTTTCACTTGGAAAAAGATTTAAAAAATGCTGAATGAACCAATTTCAAATTCTATAATACTCAATTCCTGACAACATGTGGCATTTGCTCGATGGTTAAACATTCCTTCTAATTTAACTTTTTTATATAAATATAGAATTGATAAGTGCTAGTGTGAACATTTAAAATGAAGATTGTGATATAAATGGCACTGGCAATTTGAATTTTATAAACTAGTAATCATTTATTTACAAGACATGATTACTTACACATTCAAACACAAGTTGAAATAATTATTTTAGAATAAATTCATGCAATGAAACAATATACACCTGGGTCTCATTTTACGCGATAGATAGGTTCCTCAAAAAACACGCGCAAACAAAATCACGCAAAAATAGACGTAACTTACATTGAAAAAGGGGGGATGTGGTCTGTGATTTTTCAAAATTGGCATAAAAGCAAAGCACCAACGTAAAATTACTTTAAAATTCGCACAAAAAAAAAAAATAAGGAAATAAAATATGACTAATAAAAAATTTCAAATTTGAAAAAAATTGATACAAGACAAACTTTTTTTAACTAAAATATTTAATTTTATTCAAAATAATATATTTTTATGCATAATTTATAGTACAGTAATTTACATTTTTTATACACATTTTAATTATTAACGCTATTTGCCGATAAACAGGTTCGTTTGCAAACTGGTAAAGATTCTTCACAAGAGGAACTACAACTAGCGCCAACTTCACTCTCATGTTGTTGTGTTAATGGTTTTCTAGTGACAAAGTAATTAGTAATTAATCTTTGAGATGATGATTTTATTAATTGTTTATGAAGCTCGCGATATCCAGACATACAACCATTTAGCTCTCATTGGAATTTAAGAGCACGTTCGTAATTAGTGTCATTAGTAAGAAAATAATTTGCCAACTGATTAGAAAGTTGAAGACCTTCTCAAATCATTTTTGAAGAGAAAGGAACAGGTTCCACTTCTATTTCATTATCTTTTTCTACATTTTCTTCTGTATCTAAACTTTTATTTTTGTCCTTAATTTTTTAATTTTCAATTCCGTTTAAAAATCAAATTTCGTTTCACTGCTATTACTCACCTTTTAAAAATAAACTTGCAGACACTAAATGATTAATAATTGATTACATTCTTTTTTAAAAAGCAAAAACAGAATGTGATTTAAAATGCAAAATTAACACGCACAATTTTTGAACAAATTTACATTATAATCTTGTAAAATTTAATGTGTGTATACATAAAATGTGGAAATCATGATTTTAATTTCATTATTGCATAAAATCTTACTATTATAAAGCACTAAAAATATTGAAATTACTAAGATGAAAGTTGAATTCCAATAATGTGCTATTACTTTCAATATAATGTAAGTGCGAAATTTATTATTTAAAGTAGTAGCGCATTATCGGAGTTCGACTTCTGGTGAAACATGAATCGCGTAACTTCAAAATCATGTTAAATAAGTCCATGTAAAAAGAGACCCAGGTGTATACAAAAATAACTAAATAAAAATAACTAATGTAAGAGAAATAAATTAGAAACCAATAAATGGATTACACTGGCTTATTAAAGTCTTGTTTATTTATTTTTTGTTAAAGTTCCAAAAGGAATAGTCTTACCATGGTATATATACTTTATAATTTCCATTACTAATCAGAATGGAATAAAAACTTGTGATGTTCCATTTAAATGTTCTGTTTACAAAAAAAAAATGATAGGGACACACATTCTTCATAGGCAGTGTAATTAATTCAGGGTTATAGCATTAAAGACGAGATCAGCGAGTTTTCAGAAGATAATTACATAAGTATTTGTGGGCTGGTACACCCTAATCAGTAATGCATTTTCTGTAGATATATCAACAAATAATAATTATAATCCATAAATCATAAGTTTCTGTTTCTGGTAAGGATAATTTATATTTAATAAATTACAGCAATATATTTTTCAGCTGTGGTATATTTAACAAAGGATAACATTTCTTCTGCTTTTTTAATATAGAACAACCCTGATTTTTTTTTAATCTTCTAATCCAGCACTAAAAAAAAAAATTGTTACCTTCTCAAGTCTTTTCTAAGAATTTTCCTACAAAATACCCAATAGATTAGTAATTAAAAATATATAATAAATTGGGGACGTTTTTGTCTTATTTTTTGATTACTATTACAAATCTCATTTAGAGATTCAATTTTTATTATCAACAAATCTAATCAAATTAACGTTTTTAAAAAATAAAAAGTCATTGTTTCAAGCTCTTTTGCTTCAATTTAAATGCCCTTATATGCATCAAACTGCTCTATTAAAATTTATTTTAATAAAAGCTATAAGTTTTATTTATGACTTTATGTGTTTATTTAATTGAAGTAAGATGATTTTATATATATCACTCATGCACACACATTCAAAAAAAAGTAATACTATTAAATTTAAAAGAATTTTAAATATTTTTCATAACTCAATATATGTTCACTATATCAACTATGTATTCTGGCTGACCACACTTTTCAGCTTTTATTTCCAGCACTACATACCCCCTCCTCTCAATTTAAAAAATGAGAAAATAAAAACATTTTATTTCTCATTCCATTCTTTCCATTTCTTATTTTGTGGCATGGTTTTCGTACTACATTCACATTTTCTTATAGATTAAAGGAAACTCTGCACAGAAAATTTTATCAACAAATGCTACACTACTGAATTTTTGCTGTTATATGGTCTCTGCACACCTTTGTTGACCACATGCATAAATACATTATGATAAGTTCATTTGAGCCATTCGCCAGACACAAAAGCTGAAATATAGCAAAGTGATATCTGATACTGACTACACTCAATTCTCACACTGGGACTATGTTGCAAGTGTATCTTTATAACTTCCATATATTTACTAATAATAAAAAACAAAACAAGTCACTGACTGGAATATACAGATAGAATCATAATACTTCTATTGCAACCATATATAATAAATGAAAAGATCATTTCCCTTAGAAATAAAACATGTGGCTTCATTATGAATTATCACCATACATGTCAAGTATTTTACAACCTAGCATAGGCATTAATCCAATAAATCAAATCACTTATGACTCACATCAATCTTTCAAATGTTTACAGAGCCTAGCATAATATTCAGTTTTTATTTTAATACTTAAATAGCTTCAATAGTTGAGCATTTCCATTTATGCCACAATATGTTGTACTCCCCCCCCCCCAAAAAAAAAAAAAAAACCTTGTTGCATTTTTTTTATTATCTAGAACTAGTATAAAAATCATCATATGAAAAAAATGTTTTTAGTGCATTTAATATTGTCTAAAACACTAATATCAAACTTTATGGCATTTTTAAAAAAAACAAATCCTTTATCTTTTTCCATATATCTGGAGTCATCAACATTTCAGACTTTCCATATTCAATTAAAATTTAATCTTTATCTCCTTCCTGATATTTCTTGAATGATGCTGATCTTATTTTAGATGACCAGAAAAATTTATCATTCTCTTTTTTCATCTCAACCGCAGGATCATAGCTACATCCAGCTATAGATGATACACATTTGGTTGAGGCTTAATAATTTTTTTAAATTATAGTTTCACTTCCAGTTCAGACTAGACCTTTATTTTGTTTTCAATTTCCACTTGGCTGTTGTCTTTTTCAAGGTTTCCATGATTTATTTTTATTTTGTCTTTGTTCTTTATTTTTTAAGTTCAGAACATTGATGTAAGTTTTGTCGCAAGTTTTCTCAAACTATCTATTTGAGTGGCCATGCATAATGGTATTCAGTGCATTTAGGAGTTCTGCAATTTTCTGACACTCACATATTGCTTTTCACAATCAATTTTTAAATTATTTGACTTTGAAGATAATTCTTCTACATTTTCTTGTAACTCATTTACTGATCTCCCATTCTCTATTTCTTGGATTGTTATCTATAGTCTTCTTGCTTCTCTCTCAGTTGACTAAATCTTTCCTCACATTTCTCAGAGAATCTTATTATTACACAATATATTTTTCAACAACATTATAGTTCACAAAAGAAAGTTTCTCCTGCTTTCAATAATTAGAGCTACCCTGATTTTTTAATTCTCTAGTCCAACTCTAAAGAAAAGAATGTGATACCTCCTTCTCAAGTCTTTTCTTAGAATTTTGATACTGTTCTATTAGCCAATGTCAGCGTCTTGATGGCATTATTTTCTATGTAAAAACACAGAAATATGCCATTTATGTGGCCACTGCCAGTGGCCTGATTTCTATGCAAAACCACAGAAAGAGGCTGTTTAACACAACTGCCAGTGCTGCTGGCATTATTTCTATGCCAAAAGCACAAAAAGATGCTGTTTTGGCAGCCAGCCTGCTGCTTTGGGTTATGCACTTTATCCCAATGCTCACAGTTCAAAGTTTGCTACAGTATCATGTGAGGGTGTCTGGACTTCAGCCTGCCACAACTCTTCAAATATGCACGTCAAAGCAATTATCTTACAACTCATCTAACCTACTATTACTTCTTAACAATTGTAACCCCATCGCCATGCTTCCCTACTCAACATAGAACCTTCAAAAAATTCAGAAAGAGTATGGCCAAGCAGGATTTTGACTGGCTCATGCGAAAATTCACATTTGTGCAAGAACACCTCCATGACAAATAAAATGGCTGACTTGAAAACGGATAGCCGATGTGGTGGCATGGTAAATTTTCTGAGGACATGCACAAGGCTAGGTAAAGAGATAGGGATTAAGTTGAGTGATAATGCTTTCATTACTGAACTGTATTTTAACTTAGGACTGGTGAATGCTTCACTACAGCCATTCCATCATGCTCTGTGGCCACCCTTATGCAGTCCATACACCATAATGTGTAGCCTGGATTGACCAGATATTCTGACTGCTGGAAAGGCTACCGAACCTTGAAGGCTGCAGGTTTCCAGCACAGGACTATCAAACACCACTACAACTTTTGTAGACCCTACAGCTGGTGCCTTTGAGCTCACTCAAGTGGGCAACAAAAAGCAGTGTGGAACAGCCAAGCAATCCCTGAACAACTACCTGTGTAAGTTCATGTGATATCTTCACAAGGCTGAAGACATGTTCCAGACCATCTTAGCAGAGATGAGTCTGACCAGAAAATATGAGGTTTTTTGGTTTGGATTCATTGTGTTAAATTGACTGTTGTTATTATTTGCAAGTTGATTGATCAATCCATCCCACATAGTTGTTGAAAAGAAATGTGACAATTGTTTCTAATCAATAAACAGATCAAGGTTATTTATTTCTTGGTATTTATTTCTTAATATTTTTTTTTTTTGCAATTTATTTATTTATTTAATAATTTAGTATTTATTTTTTAAATATTACTTGTTTTAATTTTGTTAAAAGAAAAAGAAAAATTTATTTTTTCTGCCAGTGGCCCAATAACATAATATTTCTGTGATTTTGCATAGCAACAACACCATCAAGCAGCTGACACCAGCTAAAAGAACAGTACCAAATTTTCCTATAATCTTTTCTACAATTTTCTTTTTTAATTAAAAATATCCAACAGTTTAATAATTACAAATACACAAATAAATTAGACACTTTTTTCTTATCTTTTAATATTACTATTACAAATCAAGATTTAGAGATTTAATTTTTGTTATCTACAAATCTAATCAAATTAACTTTTAAAAAAAACAATATTTCAAGCTCTTTTGCTACATTTTAAATACCCTTACATGGATCAAATTCATCTATTAAATTTAGTTTAATAAATCTTGTTTAATTTATAACTTTATTTAATCCAAGTAAGATGGTTATATATATATATATATATATATATATATATATATATATATATATATATGATATATATATATATATATATATCACCCATGCAGACACATGCATGCATACTCAAAAAAAAGAATATTATTAAATTTAAAAGAATTTTGAATAATTTCATAATTTAATATATACTTAACTATATCCATCCACTGTGTGTGCTGGCTAACTACTCTTTTCGGACTTCTATTTCCAACACTACTATATATATAATCATAATTGTATCATGCTTTACAATTAAGAGAAGGAAGTCTGTCTTTATATCCTTTTATTTTGACAATTGCTAAAAAAATAATTTGAAAATATATAATCAATTATTTACACAATTAGGTGGTTTCCAGTCACCAGCTGTTCAATTCTTATATTCTTTACATTATTATCCTATATTGTAACATTTATATAAGAAACCAATGGCTTTGAAAGAATAAAACTGTCATAACTGTTGTGATTGTGAAGTTCGTGATATAGTTTTGATACATGCTCAAGTTCTCAGATGTGCTTAATTTTTGAAATGATTTATGCTAACACTGTTGTGTATTATTTCTCAGATTATAATAATAAATTTCAATCAATCATTTAACAGATTTTTTCCTACCATTATGGTATCCACTTGGAAATGTTAATTTTACAGGTTGAAATAATTCAGCATTTTGAGCACCAATGCTCCATTCATAAACTTTTCAAATTCAGATAGTGTTCAAATCCCCTCTAATAATATTTTCTTTTTATAGGTTTACAAAACTGACAAACTTTTTATCAGATACCTCTGACTACTTCTTTAAAAGATTCAATCTATTAAACAAAATAATAATAATTAACAAAAATAGAAAGTTAAAAATAATAATCCTTAAGTAGCCCATTGTCTCTCATGGAAAGGCAATAAAGAAAAAGGCAATATTCACTAAGCTTACCAACTGACAAATTACAGGTGTTGTTTTGCATCTGTTTTCTCCTCTAGCTAAGAATAACCATGTATCCATTTCCCAAATAGTGTTGGATGATTGCTGGATTGGTTATGGTTCAGCTATCTGAAAAATCATAAGCTTATTACCCAGATTTGAACCTAGATTATAGGCATGATAGATAGGCCATTACCATTATTTCACAAAACTTATTTTTAAATTAAATGACATAAGAAATGTAGTACTAATAAAACAGATGTTATTATTTGATCCAGATCATGTAAATTTCTGATAATTCATAATATAAATGATCATAACACATATCTAAAGCTCCTACTATTACCTACTATTACAAATACAATCCTTTAATGCTTATAAAAATTAATATATTTCTAATATAGTTTCTTTACAATATAGTTTGGAAAAAATATAAATTATTTGTATTAAGGGGGAAAATATTAGCTTTTTTCAGCTAACTTCATTAATATATTGCTGAAAGGCTTGCTTTTGCTATTTGGCTACAAACAATGGGTTGCATTTTTTACAAATCATTTTAGTCATATTTAAAAGTTATGTACAAAATTAGTTTATTCTTTCCTATGAAAATATCGGGACAACTTAATAATCTTTGGAAGAGTTTTTCATTAAAAAATGCGTGGAGAAATGAGATTAAAATGTTTTGCTTGAAATTGAAATTTGCTAAACTATTCTAGGAACATTAATACTTCAATCTGCTACTGTTATAAAAGCAAATATTTAGGAAATAATATTCATATAAACACCTGTATACTGAAGAACCTTGTTGTGAATAGCTTTCTTCAAATTAATGGAACTTTTCTTTAAATGTTTTTCTAAAGAAAATATCAATATTTATGAGATTTACCTCAAGGAAAACTACTAATTATCTACAAAAACACAATTAGAAATGGAGAAAAACAATATGTTTTAATTGTACTCATCATAAAATTACTACACTAATGGATTTATTCAAAAGAATAAAAAATTCTATCATCATTTTCATAACTTAAAAGAGTAAATTCTTAAATAGTCCTTTGGGATCTCTATCCTAGAAGCGCTAAATGAGTTAAATAAATTTTTACATCGTTTTAAAATCTTTATTGAATAAATATATTTTAAATGTGTCTTGATAAAATTTAAAGATTTTGAAAAAACTTTATAATATATATATATTTTACTACTACTACTACTACTACTACTACTATTATTATTATTATTATTATTATTATTATTATTATTATTATTATTATTATTATTATTATTATTATTACGTTTCAATAAAGGCTTTATTGATCTCAATGGTTTACATAAGTTTACATCTAGAAAATTTGAAATTTAACATACAATGAATAATATTAGGGTAAACACATATAAATGAATTTAGTGGTTACACTTTATGGTTAATGGACTATAACAATATAAAAATTAAAAAAGCAAAAATAATCAGAGTTCTAAAGTTTGAGGAGCTTATTTAGTTTTGTCCGCATGTCACTTTGAATGTTAGTTGTATGATAGGTTTCTTTGCAGCACTCACAGCATTGATGGTTGTTTTAACAATGACCATGTTGCTGCATGTAAGTGGGGGTTGGTTATTATTTTATCTCTATTTCGAATGTGTAGCAGTTTGTTGCTAAATGTAGCTGGGTGTCATCTGGTGTTATTGCCAATTAAGAAAGTACATCGGGTGCACCAATACGCATATAGAACAAATGTGGCTGCCCTAATGCTAGGTATTGATCTTCCCTGAAAAGCAGCTATTATGTGATTAATGATTGTACCCGGTTTTCTGTAGGTGTTATACATCATCTGTCGTGTTTGGTTAAGTGCTACACATTGATAAATAAAGTGGTCCAGTGTCTCTTCTGCTCGATGGCAGAGTCCACAGAAGGGGTCAATAAAAAGAAAGTGGGTTGTTGGCAAGGCAATGAGATTGATTTTCATGATAAAATCAAAGTATTTGGGCTCTAGAGCCCATTTTTTATATTCCTTGAATAGTCTCTTGTTGTTAATTCCTAGCATAGGTTGTATAACATTAGTATCTGCTTCTCTGTTTATTAAACCATAAATATCCCAGTATGAATACTTATGCAAATACTGTTCTGGAATCTTGTCTGTGGTTTTGCATTGGTATATAATGTTGGTGAAAAAGGAACCTTTTGGAGATGGTCTATCTGTTGGAGTAACTTCTAGCAAGTGGTTAATTTTGGGGTATTTGGCAAGTATTGTGATTATTGAGTTCCTTAACTTCTGTATATGAAAAACATTGATGTTGTGCAAGCCAAGTCCATTTTTTATTAGAGGTTGGCTAAGTTTTTTTGTGGAAATTGCTACTGTTTTTCTGTCCCAAAGTAGTTTATTATATATGGTTTTAATTTTTGAAATGAACCCCTTTGAGAATGAAATAATCGGTACATAGTAAGTTATTTTGGTTGTGATAAGCTGGTTAATTAACTGTACTTTGGAATATAGTGAAAGATATGCCTTGGACAAGGAGTTTATAATTTTTGTGGCTTCTTCTTTAAGTTTATTTTGGATATGGCATCTCATTCCTGTAATTCCCATATGAAATGGGAACCCAAGGAAAGAGTTTGGTTTTGATTTGTAAATTGATGTACATGTTTTACCAGTGTATAGAGACCAGGCTGTGGTTTTTGCTGGATTAAATGATAATTCATATTTTTGTGAATATTCTTGTAATATCTTTTGGAGTTGCGGTATTTGTTTTTTTGATGTTAGGAATATGGTAACATCATCCATATAGGCGATGCATGTAGTGCGCTGTGTTGTGTCTGGTATCTCGATCCCAGTAAATGCATTTTGTATGCTTTTAATAAAGGAATTGATGTAAAATATAAACAATAGTGAACTAAGAGGGGATCCTTGGGATATAGATTTGGTGGGTGTGAAAGATGGTGAGTTTCTTCCATTTAAAGTTATATGGATCTCTCTGTTCAGAAGCAGGTTAGCAATTATATATAGATGTGTTCTAGGAATTTCTGTGTCTTTTAGCATTTTTAGAAGTGTGTATATATTGACTGAGTCAAATGCAGCTTCTATGTCAAGCTGCACAACAATGGGTCCGTATTTTTTCCACTGTTTTACTGTTGCTAGAATTGCTTTGAAGAATAAAGCTGCTTCTGTTGTTGAAGAGTTTTTCTTTGCATATTGTGCTTTGGAGATAAGTGGCATTATATACGGTTCAATTTCATCTTTAATAATTTTCTCCATAATTTTGATCGGCAAAGGTCCCATAGATATTGGTCTGAGGTCTGTAATAGGTGGAATAATTGCTTTCTTTTTATTATAGGGTACTATGGCTATTGGATAGACATCCTCCATGGGTTGAATTTGTTGCACTAGATGGTTTGCTAACTGACACAAATATTCTGTTGTGAATTTACTTAGATGCTTTAATACAAACAATGGAACTCCAGGACTACCTGGATGGCAAGTGTTTCGAATAGTATTTAGTTTTGTTGTGAATAGATCTTTTGTAAATGGGGTTTTTGTCTCTGGTGGGCCAAACAGATTATGTGGTATTTTATATGGTTGTCTTTCTTGTAATTTCTCTTTAAAATATTCAAAAATTGGCATCATATTGTGTCCTGCATATGTTCCACTATTTGTATATAGCGCCATTGGCACTTTTACATCTGGTTGGTTCCCCAGCACCCATCTTATATAATCTCTTGTCCAAGTGTGTGGCCTGGTTAGGCATACCTTGCTTTTCTTTATTTTCAGATAGCTTTTGAGTTCTTCACATGCTTTATTGTATGCATGTGTAAGCTTGAATATATACTGCTGGGTGCAGTGTGATGGGTTAATCATGATTATTCTCTGGTGTAACTGATCTGCCAGAGACAAAAGTCTTGATGGTGGAGGTTGTTTTTTTGTTATATGGTTGATGTTAAAGGACAACATTCCCATAAATGCTAGATATTTCTGGACTGGGTTCAAAGTCATATCTTTGATTTTGTTTAGCATTATGTAGGTCTCAGAGAACAGAAATTCAGGGGTTGTTTCTGGGAGTAAAACTCTTATTGTTCTTGTAAGTGGAAAGGGTGATATTTGAATTTGGGCACAGTCAATTGTGACTATTTGAGCTGAGTGATCAGAAAAGGTTGAGGGAGTTAGTTTTATTTCAATAAGGTGGTGAAGCATTGGAGAATAAAAGCACAGATCAATAAGTGAAGAGAAGCGATTATTGTGGAAAGAGATGGCATCATCTGGCAAAAAACCTTGGCCACTCACTAGTGGTATGTTTATTCTGTGAAGCCAATGTTGGGTAAATTCCTGATATTTTAAATTAAAATCTCCAATTAAGATGGTTGGGTTTGAAGTTGTAGCTAACCTTGAATTAATGTTTGCAATTATGGTATCTATTTTTTTATCCTGTAAAGGCATATATACAAAAACCAGATTTATTGTTATGCTTTTTTGTTTGAAGGTTGCAATTAATAAGTTCATGTCAATGTGAATTATTTTGAACATTGTGAATGGGAAATTTCTAGCAATTATGAGTCCAGTTCCAGCTGAGGGAGAGGAAGAGTCTCTGGAGCATGCACAGAAACCTTCCATATTTAAATGTTTGGCTGGGTCAGTTTGTGATCCAGCATAAATTTTTGTCTCAAGTATACCAAGCAAGTGTGGTTGTATATCCTTGATACAATGTTTTAACTTATTAATTTTTGAGGTTGAGTTCAAACCCCTGACATTGATTGCCGCAATTTTTATTTTCATTATATGTTTTTTGGTTGAGATTTAAATATTAGGGTTGATCTGGTGTTTCTTCCCATTCATTCTCATATTCCATTTCCAGATCTTCATCTGTTTCCACTGTAGTTGTATTGCTGTGATCAGAAAGGCTAAGGTTGGATTCTGTTTTGATTTTTTTGGGCCCTCTATTTTTCTTTGGTGGGTGACCTGGTCTTCTTCTTTGTTCTGTGTCAGCTTTGGTGATGTGAGGCATATTTGGGGTGATAGCTTCCATAATTTCCATTGTTGTATTATTTTTAATATTGGGTGTTTGGTGTGTTATATATATTTTTTCTTGATCACTATTACTGTGTGAGTTTATTTGTTCTTTTATTATCTCTTTTTCATCAGTATCTTTGGTAGGCTGACTTAGATTGTGTGCTATTTTTTCCATTGCAGCCTCTTGAGGTTGTTGACTTTCTGTTTTTTTATCAGTGGGGGTTTGAATTCTATTGGTTGATTTTGTTGATAAATCCAGAATTTCAGGTGCTGGCAATGTGTGTGCAGTTTTTTTATTATTCAATTGCTGTTGATCTGTGGTTTTTTTATTAATTTTTTTTTGTTTATTAGTTATTTTCGTTATCTGTTTTGTACCGTTTGATTCCGGTTGGTGAGCTTCTGTTGGTTGATCTTCAGAGCTCGGTTGGTTTTTCTGGTTGATTTTGGTGTTGCAATCGATTGCTAAGTGTCCGGTTTCACTGCAAGCAAAACATCTCGGCCTTAATCCTTTTATGTGAATAGTCAGTATTGCATTCTGGTCAATTATTTGTGTTGGAATATCCTCCGGGTTTATATTGTCATTCAGCTTTATTTTGAAATGAAAGTTGTTGCTGAAAACCGGTATGGGGGTGTCGGATAAGTAGATTTGTTTTATATAAATAGCTTTGCCAAATGACTGTATTAATTTTTGAAAATCCTGAATGGTATATCCGAAGTAAGTGTTTTTAATTATTCCATTACAATAGTTTTGCAAGCTTTGATCGACTATTATTAGCGCGTAGCTTCCCAAAGTTTTTACTTTAGTTTGAAATCTTGCACGCTGATGCTCATCGAAAAACTAAATTGCAACGTATCGCAAGTTTGGATGCTTTCCAATACTAGAGACTATCCCACAATGCTGTTGCTGTCAGCTCCTCATAAAGAAGCTCTCTGGGGAATTTATAGAGTGTTAAATTCCTATCAGTGACAGCTAACACTAATGATCTCGGTGAAAAAATTTTTTGGAAAGTTGCGAATAATTTTTTTGGGATGGTGCTGTTGAAATTAACGTTTATTTCTTGCAGTTCATCTTGATTCCATATCATTGGGGAGGGCTCTTCATTATTGTTTTCTATGAGGTTTAAATTATTTATGTCAGCTTGATTTACCTTCCTAAATCTTGCTGTCTGTGTTAATGCTGGACTTTTTTCGATGCTGTGAAGCTGCTGGTTTATTTTTGTTACATTTGCGTATGTTTTTGTGATAGTCGCAGTTTTCATTTTATCACCGTTTGTTTGAGTGCAATTTACGTCGTTTGCTTCTTGATGAGACGCCATGCTTGTTTATGACGTTAGAATTTATTTTTTGTTATGAATGACCGTATTACTTACTTTTTGCTAGAAAACAACTGTTCAGTAATCAGCCATCGCTGTCTTTATCTATCACAGATATATATCACAGTTTTTAAGTGTGAAAACGATTAGAATATGGGAAAAAAAAGATTATTAATAAGACCTTCGTTCTTGATGACTTAGGCATACACGCACATTATTATTATTATTATTTATTTATTTATTTATTTTCATTGTTCTCAATAAAATAAGTTTTCATAATAGGGAAACAGGATCAAACAAAAATGTACAAGTATTATTTAAATTATATTTTAAGATTGATACCATATGGACGTGTGTAAACTTTTGTTTAATTAAGAGAGTTGTTACTAAAGTTGATTATTATAATTAATAGTTTGTTTTATATATTTTTTATGTTTTATTGATCTTAAAATTTCAGTCTCTTTATGTTTAACTGTTATGAAGTATCAAAATAGCACAGTGTAAAGATTTATGTTTATTACTAACACTTTGTTATTTAAAAGGATTGGAATAGTGCAAGTTACCCTTATGTTTTAGAATTATAGATAAATTAGTAATTTATGAAGAATTCTTTGTAGAATTAAATTATTTCTGTGGAAATGAGTTTCAAGTAATGATATATCATTTTTTGGTAGTGAGAAGCACCTAACAACTTGTGTTACAATTTTATTCATAATTTTAGCCTGGGTAGGCATCTTTTGCAACATTCCATATACCTATACCAAGTATACTTTAGTCTCCATAGCCATAAGTATTTGTTATAATATTATATAATCATAAAGTAGTGGAAAGTTTTCTGATTATTTCTATCTTCTACAGAAGGCAGGTAATTTATAATGCTACATCTATTTATATAGTTCAAATATATAGGGTAAATATTTTATTTTTGGAAATAAATGAAAAAGAAATACATATTATGAGAGATTGACTGCACAGTAATAAAGAAAGATCAGATAAAACGTTTTAGATTAGTGATTTAATAATTAGTTAATACTGAAATTTATTTAATACCTTCTTCAATGAATTTCTTGTCCAACATGTATAGATATATGTATACATTCTGTTTTAGCCTAGTTTAAATTTAGATAAAGGTTCTATATTCAAAAGGCTTTCAAAATCTTTTAGGATACAGAATTTGGTGAGAACCTAATTCATTACTATTGTAATTCTATTCTTGAAATATAAATTGATTTTATATTTATTAAATTGTTTTGACTATCGTCTTTCATATTTTTACATCCATCAGCTAATTGGTAATTTATGGTCATATGATATTATTATATTACATTTATTTAAAGGTACACTGACTTCAGAAATAACATTATTGATCTTAATAAGACATTTATTTTATATATCACTATATTTTTATAAACTATAATATTAATAAGCCAATAAGCTAATGCACATGAGCTTTGTAAATTTAACTATATATAAATGAATACTCTCACTTTCCAAACACAAGATAAAGTCTTTGTAAAAAGATAGGATAAATCCATCTATTTTTTCGACCCAAAGGTTTATGTATGGGCAAAGAGAGAGTATTCATTTATGTATAGTTAAATCTACAAAGGGCATGTGCATTAGCTTATTGGCTTATTAATATTACAGTTTATAAAAACGTAGTGCTATATAAAATAAATATCTTATTTACATATGTTTAATTTAATAAGAATGACATATTGTAAATTCTAGAAATTTTGCAGGCATCATTCATCCAAGCATAGTAAAAAGTAATTTAAAGTGATCGATTAACATCTTTATGCTCTCATTTCCAAATACTTAAGATTTGCCCATTATTGATGTTAGTAATTGTAGCACTTATAATTTAAATATTAATGGTTAGTTATTGTAAGATATTGCTTGAATACAATAAAATACTCTAAGATTTAAAATTAAACAACACAATTTTAAGAGTTTTATTTGTTATATTTAAATATTTAAACCCTGTGATAGCATTAGATGTGATGTTGATATAATTTTAAACTTAGAAAGAATCCACTAGCCATATAAATATTATTAGATTTGTTTACTCTCACTTACATTACCCAGTTGTATATATATATTTTCATTATTCTGAGATAGCATTTATTAATACACATTTATCTTATTGCTAGATATTTAAAATAAAGATAATCTGTTTTGTTTACAGTAAAAAAGTGATTCAGTTATTATTGGTTAAGCTAAGAATTTTGAGTTACAATTTTGGCTAGGTAACATCCAGTTTATTATTGTAAGATTATTGTTATTATTCATTTATAAGATTTTCATCAGTTACAATATATATATTAAAAATTATTGCATATTTTGGACATTACAGGTCATTCATTATAAGGCATAATTTGTAAATACTGCAATATGCATCATCAATGAATTTTGCCTATGACATAATTTGAATCAAACCAAACTAATTTGAAAAGAACATACTTAGAATTTGTTTTTTCAAGTAGCTCACCCATAATCAACCCAGATTATTCTTCAATATTAGTTAATAAATGAATACTTATCTATTCTTAGCAAGAGGATTAATTAACTGTCATTTTTTGTTAACACAGAGAGAAACAAAAATAAACACAATCCATGGAAAAAATATATACAAAAGATCATTTAAAAGTATAGTTAAATTTAAGCACTCACTTTATTTCCAACCTATACATATAATATACTAAACGTATTGACAAACTGCAATATATATATATATTGACTTTATTAGAGGGAAAAAAAACCTAGTAAGTCTTCAAATAATTTTTCCCCTTCAAAATATTAAAAAATCAAATTCTGCTCAAATGTATTATTTATTTACTCTCTCATTTCTCAAATAGAGAAAGACAGAGGAAAAAACTAATTCTTAGCTGTCATTCATTTTATTGAAAAAAGATCAACAGATAATCTTCAATATCGTGCAATATTTTAATTGATCATAAAACAATCTTTTGAATTCTTTACATTCAAAATTAATTTTTAAGTACATTTTTATCAATATTTATTATACTAGAAATAAAAGTTTTAAAAAAATTAATTATACAATAGAATTTCAAAATTGATTAATTTGATTATTTAATTCAAAATGTATGTCCTATTAGCTGCAAACAAAAAAAAGTTTGTTCTATTATCTAATCTATACAATTAGAACTAAATATTCGATAAAATGAAAGGAAAAAAATGCACAGAATTCTTTCGTTATGGGAAAAGGGTAGCAGTGAAGAGGGGTAGAATAAATAATATGCAATCAAAATTAAAACGATAAAAATTTGAATAAAAGATTTCAGATTTCTTTGGTTGATCAGACTAAACTTGCTATATTTTATACAATACTCTAATTTCAATGTCTCTATATTGTTCATGATTTATATATGATTTAATATTTTCATTCTCTCTTTATTGTTTAATTCTTTACAATAACATAAGTTCTTATCTTTCATACATTTTAAAGCAATTTTATTTTATTTATTTTTACTTCAACAAAACCTGCAGTCTTCATGGGAGATCTTCTCATCAAAGAAATTAAACGGATCTCTGATGAAGGCTTTAAGTTCAATTGAAATAATTTGAAGGCAAAAAAATAAAATTACTTGGAAAATGTAAAAAAATGCTAATATTTACAATTTATCAAAATCTCATATGAAGTCTCAATTTGTATTAAATATTTTAGCTTGCTTGTATTAGGCTAAGTTTCATATATTATTTTGTATAACATTTGTTTGATTTTTATGTAGTTAATTGTGGTAAAAAGTTTTAACTGATTTTGATTAAATTAACTTTTTTTTTTTTTTAAATCTACAATAATTGATTTCCATCCTCATAAGTCATTATTATCTTTATTGAACTTTTGTGGATCTGAAAATACAGAAATATTTAAATAAAAAAACTTTTATTTATTAACTTGACTTTATAAAGTGGAAATTGGTAACAAAAAAAATGGCATAGCAAGAGATGATGATATTGCACATATTGAAGCTACACATATATACATATTAAATATATATATATGCCTGCTTCATCATTACTGTGGTTTAACTAAAGACCCTGAATCCAACCACAGTAAATGTAGGCTAAATTTAAATTAAATAGAAATTTTAAAACAAAGCATATTCAATAAATTTTATGAAATAAAGTTATAAGATTTTATTTTAGATAATAAAATTCCTAGAATTGCAGAACTCATTAGAGAAAAGAATGTTTAGTTAGATAGGAATAATTAATTTAAAAATTTTGTCATTAAAAATAAGATAGCGGAACAATAGCATTGGAAAGTAAGATGGCCAACAAGTTGCTATAAATTGAGAGCTTGCCCATTGTTCTTTGTCTGTTTACCTGGCTCTTGTACCCATGAAAGCTCTGTCATGTGGATGATAAGCTGCTATAAGAAAATTTAAAAGGTGTACTATAGCTCAAATGGCTGAGTAAATTTCTCTCTCTCTCTCGGCTATTTTGCTGTCTGCTGAAGCCTGAAAGGTGTAACACAATAAATGTAGAGTGCTAAAACAATTTTGGCTGACCAATGCCTGCTACTATTAATGGATGGCTGAGTACTGAAATCACAATAAGCCATTAGTATGGACTGCAGACCAGAATGTCTCCATGGCTGTCTAATAAAGATGTACACAATCCTAAAAGATTACCGGTAACTTTAATTTCAACTTGTATTTTATTTTTCATTTTGACTTAAATTATAAACTTATGTTATTTAGGAGTTTAGAAGTAATAATTTTTTAAAATATATACCCTGATAATTTTAATATTTTCATTGTTATTTTTTTTTTTGACAAGTATAATTGCGTTTCTTAATCTTATTAATGTATACGTAAATCTTTCATTTTTTTAACAGATCGCCATTATACATTATTAGAATTATATACCTACTTGCTTGAGAGATATATGTGATTTATATAGGAAGAACTGGAAAAGAGAAATAATTTAATTTCTTTCTACTTGTAACCTGCTACAGTGAATACGGGGACATTTCAGATTTATTAGAAAATTCTTTGAATAAAACTTTTCTTTCCAATTCCCTCCTGCCGTGTTGGATTTACTGATTTTTTTTAGATATTAGAAAGAGAGAGAAACACAGAACATGCAAATGTTTTTTTTAAAATAATTCAATGTTTCTTTTAATTTATACTTAGAAATATAAAAGGAAATGGCATTCGAATATATTTATCGAAGGGTTCAATTTTATGCATTTTATAAGAAAGATCCAATCCTGCCTTGTACTTTTTATACTTTCTTTAAGTCAGCCTGGGTTTTACTAATGTATTTGTAGAGAATGTATATAGCTTAAGCATTCATAGACTTATTAAATGTAAGAGCGGGGACAGTACAGTTATATATATAAATTAAAAATCTTAAGTCTTCATTAACTCTAAGGATGAACGAGTTAAATAGTAATTAATTAATATATATATATATATTTCTTATATTTTAATGTTAGTTAAAAGGTGTAAAGTAATAATTATTTTTAAGAGTGGTTATTTTCTTAGTCTCAGAAAATTTTGAAGTCATATTATTTCATATAGGTATATTTACTTAAGGTTGTTAAAGTTTAACAGTCATTTGACTGCACCATCTCTTATATTGTGCTACTCGGTGATTCATGGGTGTCTCTGCACATATCCATAGCTCCCATCATCATTGATTAATAGGCTAACACCACTCCAAGATGGCCATTAATGACCCTTTTTCAAATATTACTACTGAACACAAGCACTTATACTCCGGTCCTGAGCTCAGATCATGCTGCGGCGAACAAGCTCCATTTCTCTAACTATGTGTTAGACCCGGAGTGCCATCCAGATCTCAAGTTAGCCATGTATAAAACCTTTGTGCCCCAAGACACGCTTCTAAACTCACATAATTGAATCATCAATGACCACGATAGTTTTTAATTTCATTACAGATAAAACCTTATCATATGCTCAAAATATTACTGAGTAAATCTGAAAAATTCCACTCGGAGGATTTATCTTTATTTTGTCGTTTAAATACAGGCTATATTTGAACATGGTCTTAATCTATTTAACTAGTTTAACCAATTATCAATTTTTATAATTTCACTCTCAAGTTATGTTTTTCTGTCCCTCTCCTTTAAAGTAAAACACCCAGTCGTTGGCTAAGCATAGTATAGTTTTATAGTTGCCAATCAATTTGTTTATGTACATAAATTGGATCTTGCTAAATGTATTTCTCGATCTCTGTTTATTGCTGCAAGAAAATAACTTGCAACATTTTTTTTGTCAATTGATTCTTTAAGTTGTCATTTCTTTTAATTAAACAATAAACATTCTTTCACTAATCTCATCAATATCTTGTCTGTGTCATTATATAGTTTAAATCTGATCTTTCTTTGTTAAAGTTCCCCTTTGGGATCTCATCTCTCCCTGACCACCGGGCATACATAAAGAATAAATTCTAGTGAGGTTTGGAGAGTAAGTTGCTTAGTAGCAATCTGGAGGAGTAGGTGAGGTTCGAATCCCCTCTACCTGCATCTCTTGGTTAGGTTAAAGCAGGTCTACTTTTCATACCGATAAAATGTTAAAATATTTTTGTATTCATCTTTAATCATATATTCAAAGATATAAATAAAAATATTGATTTGATAATAGATTTATTAATGTCAGAAAAATAATTATAGTTTTTTTTTAAAAAATCAAAATATTTTAGAATGTCTGAAAAACATTTAAAACTACTTTGATTATTCACAGGCTTGAACATTTTTTTTCCAAGAGGAGGGGAGGGAACATTTTTATCATTGTGACATATGAAAGACACTAGTATATTAGAAATGTTTTTATGAAATGCATATTATTTCAAATATAGTATTTCTAGTAGTAAAATTTACATGTTAAAAATACACCTGGGTCTTATTTTATGTGGTAGATAAGTTCCTCAGAAAACGTGCACAAAAATAAATGTAACTTACCTTGAAAAATGGGAGATAGGTTCTGTCATTTTAGAAATTGTCATAAAAGCAAAGCAACAAGGAAAAATTACTTCAAAATTCGCATTAAAAAAATAAGGAAATAAAGTATAACTAATAAAAATTTTCAAATATTTGAAAAAAATTAATACAAGACAAACTTTTTTTATTAACTACAGTATTTAATTTTACATTTTTTCATACATATTTTAATCATTACAACTATTTGACAATATGTGTTCATTTGTGAACTGGTAAGACATCAGATTGGTGACATGATGTACAACTAGTGCGACTTTCAGTCTTGTGCTGTTTCTATATTAAAAAAATGAGATTGCAATCAAAACAAAAAGATTATCATTATTAAGATTATTTTCAGTTTATAAAATCAATAAAATCTTCGTTATTAATTATTTTAAAACTCTAAAAAAATATTTATTTCTGTTAATATCTAACAAAATACATTTTAAAAGTTTAAAATTTTTGAATATTTATTGTGATATTTTTATACGTATATATAAATCTATTATTATTATTTACTCAACAGTATAAGTAAGTTATTTACATAGAAGCTAAGATTCTAAATACAGCTTTAGACCATATTCACGTTAGCTGCTAATATAATGTTATATTTTTGAAAAAAAAAAAGTATTTCAAGTCAAAATAAGTTATTAATAATTTTAATTTCTTGACATCTAATAAATATAGTGAAATATAAAAGATATTAAGAAGAAACATGAATCACATAACTTCAAAATCGCATTAAAATAATCCACATAAAATGAGACCCAGGTGTAATGGATATCACAATAATTAGAAAAATCTTATTTGTTAATGATATGAAAGATGGAAAAAATGTTGCTTTCTAATTTTTCTTATCATGTAAATTGATTGATAATATAAAAAAAGTTCTGGAGATTATCTGAAGTAAAATGATAATCAACTATAATTTTAAAAATATAAAATAATTTAAAAATAAATTCTTCAATAAAATTTCACCAATTATTTTAACATATTTGTACTATCTATTAATTTAATTTCATTCAAAGTTGTAATTAGTGTTCCAATTTTTTGGAATGTACTCCCAGCTGTAAATGAAGTAAGAATACTCTTTCTTCAAAATGTTTTCACTATTATACAATTTTTAAATCAATTATTTATTTTATTACTTCATATTTCAAAATAGATAAATATAGTAGTTTCCAGCATCCATGGCATTTCATTTCAAGATTTGGTGCAAATATAGAAATTCAGAGATAGTACCAATCTGTATATGTGATTTTAATGCAAATATATTGAAGCGTAAAATCTGTACACACATTTTTGCTTCACTGTCTGGTGATTCAAAACCTTGAATCAGAAGTTTAAGCCCAGCTATATATGTGTAAATCACTAGAGAGTGAAAGGACACACATACAAGTGTTTTAAAACCCTCCTTTTTTTGTACTTTCATAAGTTAAATGTTTTATTGTAAGAATATTTAATAATTTTAAGTCGGAAATATTTAAATTTCCATTCCCTTTAAATAATCATGTATGTGTGTTCAAGATCATAAAAAAAAATATTGATAAAAAATTATTTTTTGTAATTAAATATTATGTAGATTTATTTTATATTTTATAGTTCGCGTATTTTATTTTATGATGCAATACCAAAGAAAGTTTTAGAGAGTAATTAAAATAACTCTGAAACTTATAAATGAAAGAATATTCTAGATTTAATTTAAAAAGGGTAATTAATAAATTAAAATCCCTTAGCAAACATAATATTAATGGAAATTATATCTTTTGAATCTATTTCTATTCTCGAAATAGATTAAACAATACTCTCTAGAACTTAGTGCATTATCATTGAAAATAAAGAATAGGTACATTTAGGCCACTTAATGGACATCTAGGCCTCATCAAGCAGAAAGACAAAATATTCAAGATCTTGCTAACATATAAGTAGAGCCAAAATTTTAGGCTGTCTCTTGGTGCGCCATTTTAATCAGTGTTGCAGAATGGATCCATGTCAATCAAAATTTTAAAATATGAATCCAGAGTAGAGGGACTAAATTTGCTTCCCCTTTCTTCTCCAAAAATCATTTCCATACTGCTATGCTAACATGCCATCTCCACTTATGGACTGCCTAAATTAAATGTTGAAATAACTATCTCAAGATGACAGCCATTATTTTTCCAAACTTTGCATTGCCAACAGTGTTTTCCTCATTTTATAATCTTACGCATACCAATCTGTATGAATATCAAGTAATGGAAGATAAATGCTAATCATGCCACTAATATGAACTCTTTTAAAACTTTCACTTTCAAAATCTAAATTATTTGGAATGTAATTCTCTTCTTATTTAAACATGGTGTTGTAATACTAGTTGTAACAATTCTATAAAGTAATGACTTTCTCTTTCTTTTGAAAAAATCTAATGCATGAATCTATAACTTTATTTTTTTATGCATTTCTTTAATGGGTTTCACAATTTCTAATTTTAATATTTTAAATGCAGCAAACATTTAATTTTAATATTATAAATTTTGTATGGTTTGATTTAATATGCTAATAGTTCAATCTAGCGAACCGATCCTAAATTTTCTTATTAGATATCTTCAATATTATGGGATGTTAAATCGTAAATGTAAGCTTTCTTACCTAACTAAAAGTTCACTCGATTGAATAATATTTTTAAGTTATTCTATTTGCTTAGTGGCACATAATTCGCTGCTACATTTAATATATCACTTTTTACATTTCACCTTTGTTTTTTTTTTTTTTTTTAAAGAAATTGTTTTTTTTTTTTTTTTTGGGTTCGGGGGGGTTTGGATATTTGGGGTATGTTTTTGGGGGGATTTTTTTTGCGTACCTTTCGAGAGGAATCAAATTGTGTCATATCATTACGCTAGATTCTATTAAATTATGAGGGCCTTAATTCACATATCAGCATCATGAAGAACCTGATTTATATTTTTTATTATTAGCATTGCTTGGCTTAGATAACATTACAAAATTTTCTCACTCTGCTTTGTCAAACTTAAAACACGGTGTGCCAGGATTATTTTACTTATGGCATATCCTTGAATGGGGTTTGGAAACACCGACTCCAGGATACTGTCAGGTTTTAGATAGACTCTGCATGGGTTAACACTGGAAATAATCAGACCATGGAATCCCTATACAATCACCTTTTTCAAATGCCAACCTGTCACGTGTACAGGCACATTTCATATTCTTATATAATTGATGAAGCATTTGTCCTAAAATGGACTCAACCTTTTTTAGCGTTATAATTTAGTCAGCACCGCAATTCTTGTTTAATATTTTTATATTTACCCATTTTAAATCTGTAAGACATAATTCCATGATTTCTAAATCCTTCTCATATTTTCTTTTATATTATAAGTTAGGGAATGTCATTTTAACGCTTATTTAACCTACCCGCGCTCTCACTGAAACAATGTCGAGTGCGCTAACAAACAATGTTAAATAAATCCTCTCCAGTCAGAAAAGAGTAGAATAAAATACAAATAATTTTTCTATCTAAATATTTTAAGGTCTAATGACTGTTTAAGTGAATAATGAAAATTCTAAAATATTTTCATGTGTGGTTCAAATGAACCATAGTAAATTGATGTAACTTATATCCCATTCATCTGTTTTTAAGGTCATTGATTTTTCATAAAACAATCATAACATCCAAGTTATAATGTGGTAAAATTGGTATTTACTGTTAGCATATTAACCACATCTTTTGACTATCTGTACATTTTTTAAATCATCGTATTCAAATGAGAGTTTGCGTATTATTTAATCATTAACTTATGTTCTATTATGTAATTTTTCAAATACGCAAATCAGTGCTCATAATCAAGTGAAGCCCAAAATTCTATTAGTACTTTATGTAAATAGATTCATGACTGTTTATTAAATTGTATATTATTTGTTTATTCATTTTTTTAATTAATATTAAAAAATTATTAACCATATAATTAGTATTTAATTCTGCTTTGCCTCTTGATTTATGCATACACATCGTTAATTAGATTGCGTTATATATAACTCATTTCCATTGACCTTAGGCCAATTTCTAGATTTATTAATAAATTTTGATGAAAAGTCTAATTATAATCTTAAGCTACTTCATTCTGTTGGGGGTGGGGGTTCAAAGCCTAGTAGTATCATTCCCTGTAGATCTTGTTTCTCCACTGTTGCTCTAGGACAGGAATGAATAAAATTTCATTTGTTATCATCAGAAATGTTGTTCGTAATGTTATAGATCTGGAAAATAATAGGGCAGAGTTCATGATTGTTCCTGACTTATGAATCTTGCACATGATTGGACTTTAGGTACTTTTGCCTAGATGCTAGTTCTTGTTAGATGAACATACAATTCTGACTGGTACAATATACAGTGCAAAATTTTTTATCATCTATATATAATACATACACAGACCTATGATACAATTCTATTAAAAATTATATATATATTTAAAAATAAACAAAAATAATTAACAAAAAAATAAATTATACCCAGCAATTTTAAAATTAGTAAAATTACTATTGAATTGAAATACATTATCTCAAGATCCACAACACTGTAGATGAATAACTTTGATAGTATATGTGTGTGTGTGTGTATATATATATATATTTAAAGTTTAAAAGGAAAAAAATAAACACAGACAGAAGTTATATTCATAAATATTTAAAATAAAACCTAAAATGATTCTTAATTAAGTGATGCTTGTTAATATTTTTAAAATATTGTAGATTATTAATAACAGTTATGTGCTAGCATGAGATGGTGATCATGTGATGTTTATTGTAGATTATGTAGAATTAAATAAGAAGGTTTATCTGATATGAATAAATTATTTAATTAATTTATGTTTGATTTTGAGAAAAACCTTAATTTTTAATTTAAGAAAATACACAAAGATATTCATAAGGGTAATGTAAATTATAAAAGTTGGGTGCTTGTATTATAGATAAAGTCGCCGTAGGATGGTGCTGTTTTCACGCTAAAACTATAAAATATGAACATTCATGGGCCGTTGATTTTAATAATTTTTCTGTGCTTTTTTGTAATGCGAAAATAAAAACAAAACAAAATCGTCTTTTTTAAATATTATTTTTTATTAACATATACAATTTAAATGATAATAATAAATGTAAAATAAAATCAACAAATTACAATTTGATTCGTGTTTTTTATATCGTATACTTTTTAAATTGTGTTACGGCTTCTTTTTTATCAATTTTCTATCGGATATTTTTTTATTTGTGTTACGGCTTTTTTTTTATCAATTTTCTATCGGATATTTTTTTACTTGTGTTACGACTTTTTTTGTTGTTGTTTAACTAAAAAATAATAATCGTAATAAAAGTAAAAGTTGTTACGGTTAGATTTAGGGTTAGTTTTAGGGTTAGTTTAGGGTTAGGTTTAGGGTTAGTTTAGGGTTAGTTTTAGGGTTAGGGTTAGTTTTAGAGTTAGTGTTCTGTTTGTTTGTAATGCTAAAATAAAAAAATTCAAAATCGTAACCGTACTCGGACAGAAGAAAGAAACTCAAACTTTTTTAAACAACAACAAACACATACAAATGTCTTCTTTACTTATTAAACATGTTTATAATATTTGCTTTTTATTAAATTTACAAAAAAACATGTATATTTGAACTTTTCTTACTGGATATTTTTTTTGTACCACTCTTTTTTACTTCAAAAATATACAGACGGTAGAATCTTCTTTGTCTCGTGGAATGTTAATAACAGTACGTTACTTGACACGTTACCTAATTGCAACTCAATAAAAAAAAAGATATTTAACATTTTCCCAAATAAAAGTTCAATATACTACGTTGTAAAAAGTCTTATAATTATTGTTTTAAAAAATCTGAACATTTCAATAGTTTAAAATAAAAAAAAATCCAATGCAAACAACATTTCAATACAATTCAAATACAAACTCTCTCATCAAGCCGTAATTACTTTATAAATTGTGCGAATTCGGAAAATGTATTTGCTTCCATGCAACATACATGCTGTACTGCAATGCAACATAGCGGCCTGCATTCTGTAGCGCAACAAAAAAGTTGTACTATTGAAAACGCGGGTTTGAACGTGTCGGCCACGGAAACAGCATTTTAATGTGTTTTGGTGCGAAAAGCGCGACATAGAGCGGTGCCTTTAGCTAAAAGATGAGTACCAAAAGTTGTTTTGAATATGCATATATTTAAAAAAAAAAATTAATCCAAAAAATTATTTTTGAATCTATTTTGTTTTGATGAAACAACAGCCACTGTATTAGTTATAACTTTATTTTTATTAATTAAGTTGAAAAAATATTTAACTTTAATTCTTTTGTTTTTTGATTCCTTATTGAAAGTCAGTTTGACTGAAAAATTTATTCCCTAGTATTTGCTATAAATAGACTGGTTTACTTAAAAAATTGGCAGAATTAAAAAGAAAGTTGATACTAGCAATCTCCATACTGTATAATGTTTGAGATGGTTTAAAAGATAGATATGATATTGCTCTCTGTGATGACTCATAACTCAAGCATATGTGATTGATGCCCCTAGTATATAAAGTTCAGATAATAATTAAGAACTCTCAGTATTTGTCTTGTTCAACTATTAATCAGGACATGTTATAAAACCATCTGTAAGTGAAACTAACCTAAACGCATAATAAGAATAAATTTATTATGGGAAAATTCATTGAAGTATACTTATTATCTATATATGAAGTCTATTGTATCTATGTATAGAAATGTGGACAATATATATATATTATACAAAAAATATTAATTCAATAAAAATCGACTTCTTTATGGCATAAAAATAAAGAATATTTCTCTTAAACTTTCACTTAATTTTAAAAAACCACTAATAAATACTGTTGGATAATTAATTAACTGATGCTAATTAATGGAAACAATAATAAAAAGTTGTACTAGTTTGAATTTCCAGAAAGGAAAATAATTGGAAGACAACTTTCAAAAAGTAATATTCTCCTTTTAGAATTTTGGTTGTGATGGCAAATCAACTGTGTAAAATCTAACATAAACGTTTATTTGCATGATTGCTATAATATCCAGTACTCTTGATTTACAATCTTATTTAAATGTTTTACATTTTTACTTTATTTTCACCTAATAATAATACTACATCTAAACAGACATGTACATCTGTATGCACATATGCAGGCATACATATGTTTTCTCTCATATTGTTATGTACTTGAAAGTCATTAAATGTTTGGTAGATCTTAAATTTGAAAAGTGAAAAGAAAATATATTAAGATTTATTGTTTTATGATAATATTATTAGTACAATAATACGTATACTTTATTATTTATAATTTTTCAAAAAGACCCAATCCCGCTTTATTAATTGTACTTCTAGGAACAAGAATAAAATAAATGCTATTTCCTAATTATTTTTAATGATATTTTGATCAAAGTCAATGTACAAATTTTATTTTTCTTTCTTTTCAGAAATTATTAATTCAGAATGATGAATATTTTGTTATTCTGCCTTGTATGAAGCAGTGGTAGATTGTTGGCCCATGGAGCTTAAGATCCATGGATTGTACTCAAATTAATTTCTTTCAAGGCTAGAAGTTCTTATAAACTTCTGGGTAATGAGGTCATTCAATTATTTATTTATTTTATAAAATATAGTTTCATTTGTTAAATACTTGTTTAGTTTTATTTAGGTGAATTATATTATTTTACATATTGGTAGAATAATGATTAGATGGGCTCAAACTTGGGTTTCCATGTCCTTTTTCTTAATTTTTCGATGTTATATCTTTACTACACTGTATTTGTAGTTAGTATTAATAAAGTCATTTGATCAATGCTATGTTGCACTTTATACAAAGTGATGTGTTTCTGAAGAGATTTTCTCTTTAGATTATAATTACTTAAATAATAATTGAAAGTTTGCTAATCTTTCATATGCACTAAGACAGCTGTTTAAAATCTGATTGGCTGTCTTAGCGCATGTGAAAGATTAGCAAACTTTTAATTATTATTTCCAATTTATTAACATGCGATTTAGACAAATATTAATTGCTTAAATACTTAAATGTTTATTTTATTAATTTTCCAAAAGTTATTAATGACCTTTGTAAAACAACTTTAATGCCATAGAAACAATTTCTATATAGAAAGATGATTAGTGGTTAAAAGACAAAATTCCCTTTAGATCTCAACCTAAGACATTTTTTCCTTGAATGCTTACCAAATTTATAGTTCTCTCTCATTTTTCATCATTATGCACACATATCAAGTCCAACATTATATTGTAACATGGATACTTCTACACTACCATGATCAATCCACCCGTTGCCACATCTGTAACTGGCTTACTAACCTAATCAAGCATTATGATGAGCATACTGGGAGACATCATTAGCTTAAATCCTATTACTGATAATGTTAACTCCACACAGTATGGATATAAACCATGATACCTAAGGTGACTAGAATATTTATTAGTTTTGGCTGGTAATATTACTAAAGACTAAGAATGATACCACTATCAACATATGTTTAAATGTATATCCTTTGAAGATATCCTGTTAGCTCTGGGTCATAACTTTGATGTTCATGAAACTCATTGGTAATGTTGCACTACTTAGTTACCTTGATGAAATGCATATATAAAAATAAAGAAATCAAAACAGTTATAACAATAACAATTTTATTCTGGTAATAATATGCAAATGACCTTTGTTATTACTAATCTTGATAAGGCATTTGCATCACTAGATAACAATAATACTACATAACCTTTTTTTAAATGAGTAAATATACATACTAAATATATATATATTGTAGTGATGAGCTACAACCTGATACACCATCCAATTATTTAAGACACTCTACCACTTTGTTTAACCAATAAATTGCCAAGAAAATTGTCATATAAACATTTTTTCTTTTCAACACATACATTTACATAAACATCTTTTTATTTTTAAAAGAAGTAATAAAAACTATTAAATTACTAGGAAAAAAACAGATAGGTATACTAGTACTGGAATAAAAGGTGTTATATGTTACTAACTGGGGAGAACGATACAAAAAACTTACACATAAACTTAAAAAATAAAAATAAAAACAATGACTGAATTAAAATCTAAACACATAGCAACCATTTGTAGAAACGAAATTTAAAATATTTATAAATTATTATTTTTTATTTATAAACCCATTTATTTATATTATGACTGTTAAACAATACGAAATGTCAAGGTTAAAATACTTTAAAAAAACTTCACATGACCTACAACGCAGTATTAATTGTTATACTGTCTTCTGCATTCGAAGATAGAACTTTTTTTTTTCTGCTTAAAAATAAATTCAAATACAAAATGGATGTGAATGTTCGAATTTAAATATATATATATTTTTAATCAAAATGATTAAAAGCTGAATTTTTAAAGCAATCGTTTGAAATGGAAGAAATAATTTGAAAGTAAAAATTTAATTATTTGCTACTTAGATAATTTTAGTTAAATTTACGTGTTGCAGTAATATTCAATAATTAATTGTTTTGATATATAATAATATCATCATTGAAATCTTGAGAAGCAAATGAATCAATAAATATATATTATTTTTATATCATGATTGCTTGCTGAAAAGTTTATACCATGGGGTAATAATACGTCATCAATAAAGCCATGAAAAGTTAAAGATTTTACCTGCCCATTTAGAGGAACCTTGAAAACCATATTTGCTTTAAATAAAATGCCTAACCAAATCCGAGACAGGATAATTGGAGAACATTATTTTTTTGACCCAGACAAGAAATTTATATTCTTCATGGGAGCAGAACTTCATCTCCATTCATAGGAATTTATTTAGCAAATAAACATTTTCCAGCAGACTCATCGGACTTTAATTAACAAAATGGGATAAGAATTGTGATTTTTGTTTTATTATTTTGACTATTGTAAATTTTATGTATTAATTTCGTTTCCTATAATTGGAAGCTAATGTGTTATAATTTTAGAGAAATTCTGTATGAGAGTAATGAGGGGGGAAATATTAGATTTAAATATATATATTTTTTATCATCTTTAATTGTATAAAGAATAAAAAAATTACTAGTTTTGACCTCCCCATCTGATTGACTTTTGACAACATATAGGAAATTGAGAGGTAAGAAATTTTAATATTATCTCATAGTAAGCAACACACAATGATAAATTTTTATTTATTTATTTATTATTAATTAAGCTTACTTTTATATTGCTTTTATAAATCACTGATTTATAACCATTGATTTATCTGGACAACAAAAATTTTTTTTTATGTTTGTATACATATTTTAAATTAGCCAACTAAAATCACAATCACATATATATATTATAATTTTACATATTCGTTGTTGTAAATAATTAGTCAAGTACATGAACTTCTACCATTGGATTTAGGGCAAGGATTTTATTTTTATTAATATCATTATAGATATCGATATGGTAGAAATTCATCCTTGACAAAATAAATTACAAGTGTATCAGATTTAATTGTTATTCATATTTTATATTTTTTGTTAATCAATAAATGTTTATATAATTCGTTATTTTAATCTGGTCTCTAACTCATCATTATTTCAATATCCACCATCAGTTTTATAGTTCATTATTCACATACCCATCATAAACATCATCTTATCTAGTTTTACACTTATCAATATTATTAATATGATAGAGGAAATACAGATACATATTTAAGTCATTATTATAACTTTTAATACCTATATACTTATACTGCACATACATAATTTTTTATATATATCTTATGCTTAATTGATTTTTGGTAATTAATTATCACATATATAGAGGTGCAATAACTACTATTAGTGTGATCTCCTTCCCTGATAAGAGAGCTCAAGCAATTACTCCCTGAGTTCGAATACTGTGGTATAACGTGGCTAGAAAGGGATGAGAATTGGATGAACTGACCCAAATTGTATCTAGGTTAATAAAAATAGGTAGAGCTAGTCTATTGGAAGTAGGTACAATCATAGGTTATGTATTTCATTGCGTAATCACTTGCAACCTATCTGAAGACCCAAAGTCTGACCATAGTAAGATGCGCTCCCCCTATCTCTTCTGAAATTCACCAGCCCGTTACAATATATATATATTATTAACCAGATGTCATATCAAGATTGAAATTTATATATATAAAAAAATAACATTACAATCAGATTAGAAAATACATAATGCACACATGTAAACAATGCAAAATATAAATACACATCTTATTCTAAAGTAAACACATATATATTTAGAGTAGATGGATTAATATAAAGAAAGAAATTAATATTGTTTGACAACAGAGACAAAGGAAAAAATATATATTTATACTCATTTATAAATATAGTGACCAAATAAATAATTACTCTTACTTTTTGGTCCTTGTATTTTGAATCTTGTGCTTTGTCCTTTCCCAGAAAAAATGTAGTTATCAAACACAAAACCTAACACTTTATCTGGTGATAATAATCACTGTGAAGACTTTTTTTCTTTCAGGAGTTTTAAAATATATTTCTTATTTGTTCATGAATTTAAAATGCATTTCCCATCCACTAGTTACTCCTATACATGTGGTTTGTTTTTAGAAAAATTATGGGGTTTGCCAATAACAAAATGAATGGCCTTTCTTCAATTATCAATCCATATTTTGTTGGTAATTCTCAGTAAATCTTCTTTCTTTTTTCTTGGTAAACCACACTTAAGTATTCATATATGATAAAGCTGGATTGGAACAGTTGTTTTTTTTTTCTTCATGCTAGGTTATGCAGGCTAAATATTTCACTTCCTTCTTCTATGGACCATCACACAGTCCAGGAATTGGACCTCT
The DNA here is from genome assembly GCA_028023455.1 of Epiperipatus broadwayi. Taxonomy (NCBI): domain Eukaryota; kingdom Metazoa; phylum Onychophora; class Udeonychophora; order Euonychophora; family Peripatidae; genus Epiperipatus; species Epiperipatus broadwayi. The sequence goes on from JAQFVV010006197.1 coordinate 11,585,521, forward strand.
AAAGTTTTATCAGCAAGCCATTTTTTAGAATTTAGTTTATATATGTGTGAATCCATCACATATTTTATGTATTTTATTTCTTATATACTCTTTTTTTTTTCTAACTTTCAAAGTGTATATACGCATTCTGATGGTTTTCATAAAATCTAGACTGATTGGCTAAGGTAAATTTTTTTACTGACAGCCTTTTATAGGTTATAAGCTTAATTACTTCAATCCAACTCTCTATAAGGCTTTATTAATAAACAACTTAATTAGATAACTATAAGATAATTGTCAAGTCTGCTTTTTAATAAACACAGGAAGAACAATGTCATGATTATTAATCACAATTAGAAACAGAGAAAGGAAAAATGGAAAATAATAAAAAAAACACTATTTTTTCCTTTTTTTAGTACTACTTATTCTGAAATATTGCATTTTTATAAATTGAAAATTGATTAAAACTTCTATCATAGAGTTGGATAAATGTAATGAAATTGTTTCTCTTCCCTCCTCTTTTTTCAAACTAAATTTTACAATCAGTTAACAAGTTGTTTTTTTTATTACTTTTGTACCAAATATTTATTTGTGATTAAATGCAAAGAAATCGCACTCACATATTGGAACAAAACATTTATTTACTGAGATTTTTAGATTTAATACTGCTATTAATTATAGTGTTGTATAATTTAACCTTTTATTTACCAAGATTTTAGAATAAAGCAAATGTTATTAATTCTTAATGATGTATTTGACTGTTAACTTTATTTACCAAAGGCCTCAGAATGAAGATGTGGTTAATCATTAGCTTTCATATTTGACATTATACATTTTAATGCATGATATAGCTACAATATATATATATATATACACTAAAAGCAAAATAACTGAATTATTTACATTACTATAATAGTTATTATTATAATTATTAGATACTGTCAAATCATATCAACTCCTGATAATCATATAAATAGCATTTATTCAGAATAAATGGTGGTTGTCAGTTACGCATACTGTGGCCACTAGGCAATGCTGCAGTACCATCAAGAACCACCAAGAAACCTGCAAGTGATAAATTTCTATACAAAAATAAATGAAATTGATAAAAAATTAAAATACAAAAATCGCTGAAATCGATGTAAAATTAAAATGCCTGAGGCAAGAAATGGAAAAATTAATTAAAGTGATAAATTTCTATCCAAAAATCACTGAAATTGATGGAAAATTAAAATGCAAAAGTCACTGAAATCAATGAAAAATTAAAATGCAAAAATCACTGAAATCGATGTAAAATTAAAATGCCTGAGGCAAAAATGGGCCTATTAAAACGCCTAAAGCAAACAAATAGAACAATTTCTCAAACCCCCCCCTGCACAAATTTCTATCCAAAAATCTTTGAATTCGATGTAAAATTAAAACGCTTAAGGCAAACAAATCAAAAAATTAAAAATCGAACAAATCCTTCTAAAATACAAATCAAAAAAAAATTGAAATGCTATAAAATTCAAATTACAAAAATAGAAATTGGTCTAATATATAAACACAACACCCCCCCCCCCGTCTGAAGAATTTGATCAAGAATAAGTAAAATACAAAAATCAAAAAAATCATGAAAAGCCTATGAAATAAAAGAAAAAAAACTATAATAAAAGCCTATGAAATTAAACAAATACATAATGAAGCCAAATTAATGGTGGTAATGCAGTACATTTTTTAAAAAATTCCTTACTTCCAACACTATAATGATGAGGAATATAACAATTCACAAATCCTAATAACATATTAATGCTTATTAAGTAATTAAATATAGATAATGAATTCATAGCTATTTAAAAAATAAAAGTAGCTATAAAATACAAAAACAGAAACTGGTGTCTAACAAACACATATATCCTCCCCCCGATCATTTCTGGACATTATCTAACAAACAGATATAATAATAATTCACAAACCTTTTTTAAAAAATGCCTCTGAGTATTTTTCAAAAATATATTATTTAAAAAATAAAAGTAGCTATAAAATACAAAACAGAAATTGGTATCTAACAACATGAAGAATTAAAATGAAAAATGGCAGATGGCAAGGATACTATAATACTAAATTAATTATTCTGTCTTGAAATTATGGCATAGCATAACATATGAATTTAGAAATGAAATAAAATAATTAGAATAGAAAATAGAATTTTAAGTAATTGAGAATTTATAATTTAATGAACATTCATTATAGCTTGCTTCATTTAAATATAAGTTTTTAAAATAGATTTGTACCAAGAAATATTACCAATTTTCTTCCAGGCTGAGTTGTCCCACATTGGATGCGTTGAATCAACCATGATATTCTTGATGCAGGTGGTCATTGAATTTCTCCAATCATGATGAAATCAAATTTGGGCATTCCTAAATCTCTCCATTAGTGATAAAATATGAGGTTTATATATTAAATTTTACCCCTCTATTGCACTTGCTTACAAGCGAGGTTTGCAGCATAAAAATCCATTATTAGCTTTCTAATGATCATGTTTTCTTTCAATTAAAGTTTGTTATTTTTAATATTAAAAATTAACATTTAACCAAATAGTTGCATAAACATTTTGTTTTTGTACTCACATTGAACAAGCTACTATAAATAATTTTTCAGAATTTGGGTCATGTGACAGATTGATGGTACCAGGTACCCTGCAGGTAAATTAATTTGTACATTTTTAAAGTCAACAAGGTATTTTTTTAGATTACCACTGACCAAAAATTAAAAAGAAAATAACGGCATTTTTTAAAAAAAAGTAAAATAATACATTTTCTCATTTTAAATTATAAATCAAATAATTTATACATGTATGAATTTTCTCAAAATATAAAAATAAACATTAATTATGATGAGTTACAAGAAATTAATAATTACAAATATCTTGGTCAGATATATTAATCAATTTATTTCTACCAAAAGCACTCCAACCAAGTTTAATTCTATAATTAATTTCATCTATTATGTTTCCATCTGTATTAATAATCTGACCAAAGATATTTGTAATTGTTAACTTCTTCTAACTCATCATAATCAATCTTTCTTTTCATAATTTGAGAAAATCCATATATATATATATAAATTATTTGATTTATAATTTAAAATAAGAAAATGTATTATTTTACTTTTTCTTTTAAATTCTGTTATTTTCTTTTTACTTTTTAGTCAATGATAATTTAAAAAAAGTACAGTGTTGATTTTAAAAACATACAAATTAATTTATCTGCAGGGAACCTGATATCAATCTGTCATGTGACCAGAGTTCTACAAAATTATTTATAGTAGCTTGTTCAATGTGAGTACAAAAACAAAATGTTTACGTAACTATTTATCAGGTTCTAAAATTTTAAAATTGTGCATAGATTAAATGTTAATTTTTAATTAAAAAAACAACTTTAAATGAAAGAAAACATGATCAATAGAAAGCTAATAATGGATTTTTATGCTGCAAACCTCGCTTGTAAGTAAATGCAATAGAGAGGTAAAATTTAATATATAAACCCCATGTTTTGTCACTAATGGAGAGATCTAGGAATGCCCAAATTTAATTTTGCCAAGATGGAGAAATTCCATGACCACTTGCACCAAGGACATCATGAACAATCAATGCATCCAATGCCGGACAACTCAGCCTGGAAGAAAATTGGTAATATTTCTTGGTACAAATCTATTTTAAAAACTTATATTTAAATGAAGCTACCTATAATGAACATTTGTTAATTATAGTATTCCTGCCATCTGCCATTTTTCATTTTAATTCTTCATGCTGATAGTTAGACACCATTTTCTGTTTTTGTATTTTATAGCTACTTTTATTTTTTAAATAGTATATTTTTGAAAAGTACTCAGTCAGAGGCATTTTTTAAAAAGGTTTGTGAAATATTATATCTGTTAGTTAGACAATGTCCAGAAATGATGGGGGGGGGTATATGTGTTTGTTAGATACCAATTTCTGATTTGTCTTTTATAACTACTTTTATTTTTTAAATAGCTATGAGTTCATTGTTATCTATATTTAATTATTTAATAAGCATTAATCTGTTATTATGGTTTGGGAATTATTATACTCTTTGTTGTTATAATGTTGAAAGTCAGGAATTTTTTTTAAATGTACTACATTACCACCATTAATTTGGCTTCATTAATTTTTTTTGAGATTTAGCATGTTTTTGTTTAATTTCATAGGCTTTTATTATATATTTTTTTATTTATTTCATAGGTTTTTGAAAATAGCATTCATGATTTTTTTTTGGTTTGTGTAATTTGCATTTTACTTATTCTTGATCAAATTCTTCATGCAGGGGGAGGAGAGTGTTTTATATATTAGATCAATTTCTGTTTTTGCAATTTGAATTTTATAGTATTTTGATTTCTTTTTGATTTGTATTTTAGAAGGATTTGTTCTACTTGTTTGCCTTAGGCAATTTAATTTTCCTATTTCTTGCCTCAGGCATTTCAATTTTACATTGACTTCAGTGATTTTTGCATTTTAATTTTCCATTGATTTCAGCGATTTTTGCATTTTAATTTTCCATTGACTTCAGCAATTTTTGGATAGAAATTTATCACTTTAATTAATTTTTTCATTTCTTGCTTCAGGCGTTTTAATTTTGCATCATTTTCAGCGATTTTTGTGTTTTAATTTTTCATTGATTTCAGTGATTTTTGGATAGAAATTTATCACTTGCAAGCTTCCTGGTGGTTCTTGATGGTACTGCAACATCACCTAGTGGCCACAGCATGTGTAACCAACAGCTACTGAATAAACTATCATTTGTTTGCTTTTTCAGGCTTTTCAAAAGCATATTCATTATTGTGATGTCTAATTCTATGCATCTCATTGTGGGTCATTCTCTTCTTTATTAATAACCATTTTTATAATGAATTAGATTAACTCACAATATAACTAAAATAGAACAATTTTAATCTGGTCATCTGTGTTTCAAGTGAGAATTTAGATCTGATTGTTTTAATGTCCATGGAATTCTCAAAAGATTTCACCATAGTCACAGTTCAAAAACATTAATACTTTTATTATTATTTTTTGGTATTCAATTTTGACATCCATGAAGAATTATAGTAAAATCATAGCTTGAACAATTCTGATTTTCAATTTTAAAAATATTAAGTTTTCTGTTACAATTCTACTGTATTAGTTTGCAATAAATCTCTTGACTATTATATCTTTTGCTATTTATATATAATCCAAGGAAATAAAAACAATCATCATTTATAATTTCATTATTACTGATGAAGCCGAATAGTGACTTTACACCACAATCATTGTCTTCTTTGTAGTTACTTATAATTACTTAATGAAAATTATAATAGTTGAAGCTTTAGATAAAACAATCATGGAAATTAATATTTGTTTATAGTAATACTTCATCTATATATATCATAATAAAAATAAAATATAACGGTAATAAACTATTATAAAGTCTTTCGATCTGCAGAAGTACTTTTGATTAATCTCTTAAACCTGTCTCAACTGCCATCCCATGAATTCCATATTTTAATGTTAGCAGCTTGTCTATTTATTAAATGCATTTTATTCTTATTTATAAAAATTGCCTCTTTAATTTTTCCTTTATTATGGTTTCTCTCCTCATGAAGATTTTTCACACTTTCAATATCAATCTAAATTTATATTTACATGTTTTTTCATGATCAAAGAAAACTGAAGCAGTCATTAAATCACCATTATTCTTACTTTTTACACACATATAATAATTCATGCTCCTTTAATCTCTTTTCAATACTGACCTCGATTTACCTATATATGATAACATACATTCACTAAAAATTTGATATACAATATTACTTTTCTGCTTGACAGGTATAATATCCTTAGAATTATTCACTAATTTATTAGTATTGTTTGAAACATAGAAACATTAAACATGTTCTTATATATATCCTTAAAAAATTTTACTTGTGGATTTGAAATAAATGGAATAGATATCCATTGTTTACTATCAATCTTCAGTTCCTTTAAACCATTATAACTTTTTTTAAATTGATATAAAGTATTGTTTATTTTTTCCATTTTATAATCAACATCAGGCATTTCCTTGGCAAATATCTCAATATTTTTCAGTTTATCACTTTGGTAATGACATAATTTTTCATTACGAAACAAAAAAGATCTAAAATTTGCCATCTTATGCATAATTGGTACTTTTGATTTACAATTTATATATCCCCATTTTTGCAACAGCTTGATTATTAATTTATAATTTAATATACTGCTATCTCTTGTAATAATTAAATCTAAATATTTAATACTTTTGTCCTCTTCCTTTTCAATAGTCCATTTCAAGCCATTCAAATTATTTAAGTCCTCTATAAGCAAATTTATAGTATTAGTATTTCCACAAACAAAAACATCATCCACATATCTTTTGTAAATTTTAATATCTTTAAGAGAGAACATAGTTAAAATACCACTCTCATATGTAGATAAAACAAAATGGCTAACTTGTGCAATTACAGGCAGACCCATAGGCCAACCTTTAAATATTATTATTTTTATTATGATTACAATTTTGTTCTAATTAACAGACATTTTATTTATATTATATATGTGTGTGTTAATAAAATCAAAACTATTTCTCTAATTTTCCTAACAATAGTTTTGAAATCTTCTAATTTTCAGTTATAAATGTGATGTCATCAATATATTTAAAGTTGTTAATGCTTCTTCCATAAATTCTTAATCGACATTTGGTTTATCTAATCTTGTTTCCTTTATTATATACTCAATATAATACATATATCAATATATTAAACAAAATAATTATAATATAAAATCTTAATAACCAGATGCACTTTCAATGCAGTATACTAGTCTCATTCAAATTTAAAAATAAAAAAAATTTAATAATCAAAATCCCAGAGCATGCCAATTGCACATTATTAAATCTGTGATGCAAAATATTATTAGAATTAGTAATATGCAAGACTTCCTTTTTTTTTCTCCTATTCTTTCATTCATTGCATGCAATGCTAATTTTTTGATGACAACAATCATCCATCTATATAATTAAAACCGTATAGCTTGCAATAAATACAACTTTATTCTCACATTTATTATTGCCTAAATTCATTTTCATATAAGTTCTTCAACTGTAGACTAAAGTGGATTCAATTTTGTTTGATCAGTGATGTGGGTGTTAACAGTGCAAAAACTTAGCTTGTTATTTACCATAATTGGAAAAACTTATTCTTCTGCATACATTATACAGATATATATATATACACATGTACTCAACAAAATGCATACCACAAATCTAAAGATTTGGAAAAATAAAAATTTCAAATATTATAACATATCAAATAATAAATGAAAATTAAGTTGCAGTAACTCTAAAAGTAAATAATGGGTGCAAATTATTACAGAATGGGTAGAAATAAATAGAAATATAAATTATTATGAGATATAATTCTATCAAAAATAATTATTAAACTTAGTGACTTAGCAATTTTTCCATATTAATATTATATTAGTTCAAAATATTATACAGTATTTTTAAAACCTATATGAAGTATTTTTTAATTCTTTCAAAAAATAAATAAATAATAATAATGATAAAGTGTAGTGCTTTTCAATTAATCACCAATTTCATAAAGCACTTAATAGAAGCCATTACTAGTTCACTATTGCCACAGGCTTGCTGCATTTAAGTTATAATAGATGCTGAATTAAAGTACTCTATGTTTAATCACTTGAGTTATTTATAAATATTTTAAAAGATTACGTTAGTGCTTTGTTTTTAAAATGCTGTTTTATGACAAATTCTGGTTAAATTTAGCACTGATGGACAAAAACAAGCACATGCAGTTAATTTAGGAAATGCAAAGAAAAAACCCAAGGAAGGTGATAATAAGTATAAGTTTTTGATATGTTATGATGTCATAGAGGTGAATGAATAATGCAAATTAATTTGTTATTGAAGAAAAATTGATCACTAAATGCTAAGTTCTCTCAGACAAGACTTATTTTAAGAACAATTGCTGTTGGTCAATATTGTGTTTCAAGACAGTTTTCTTAAGTTCTTTTGCGATTTAAAATGCAACATTCAAAGTGTAAATGTAAAAATAGAACTTTGTTATAACTCTTTGATTTGCTGCAATAAATAAAAATTTTAAGTGAAATGGGTTTCTTTTATATATATATATTTTAAATTCACTTTCGCCAATCCCAATTAGTAAAAGTTAATCTGCATGGTGTAATGCAATGAGAATGAAAGTCTCTGGGGAACAAGATTCATAGGTTGCAGTTCCATTTCTGTCACTCTGAACTCTAAGACAATAAATCATTCAATTATTTTGCCCTGCATAGTTTAATGCAATGGCAAGATCTTGTACTTCCAATGAACATTCACTTATTTATTTATTACTAGTGATTATGGATTTATTATTTTCAAGTGAATGACTTCTTCAATATTTACAGATTATTGTAATCGAGATATATATTCACTAGGAATTTGCAGTTATATATTGGACTATTTTCATCGTATAACTACAAGTAAAATAGCATTATCACAAACCTTGGAAAATTATTCTCAAGTAGTAATTTGTTGGTTGTTCAATCCATTTTCACTGTAATATATATATAATTTATATGCTAATGTTTAAAAGATTTAAAGATTAAAATATGTGGTACTGAAGTCTTAAAAATACATTATTATTAATAATCAGACAAGAGAAATTTTCATTAAAAAAATTATTTATTCTTTAATACTTTCTGATTGTAAATTTGATACAAAACACAATAATTCAACAAATAAAGTCTTAAAAGAAAATGAACAAATTATTTTTATATGATTGTTTTATATAAAAAAACAAAAAACAATTTGTTAGAAATCAAAACAAAAAATTATTTCTATAAAAAAAATACTAACATCAAAAAATAAATCATGACAACTTTTAGTAAAAAAACAAAAAACTGCATTTAATAAAATGCAAATAAATTGAATAGCTCATTAATCAGGAGCTTGTGTTACAATTAAGATTAGAAACGAGAGATCTAAACTGCAGTCTAAGGACCATTAGCTCTTGGACTCAATCTCTGTTATTGCATTAAACCACAAATTACAGCATTAAACTTCAGAAAATAAAAACATTCCATTGCAATACTCACCAATTTGAAACTCTTCCAGTAAACTAGTATGCTAATGAACAGCATCTATCTTCCTTATACTATTTATTTCAACTAGTTTTTTTTTGTTTGTTTTACAATGATTATGATGTAGTATAATCTTTTATTCAACTTTCAATGTTCAATTATTAATATAAACAAAACCTAATATCAATATTCACTTTACAATATATTTCCTGTAAAAATTTGATTATCAGATAAAATATAAATAATAATTATTATAAATTATTTATTAGCTAGAGATTAATATATTAGTTTAAATCCGCATTAGATTTTAAATTTTATTAAATATCAGTATAACATTTTGCAATTATTTATAAACAAATGATTTTATTAATTTACTATTTCATTATGTACATTATGCACATTTTTAAAAATAACTATATATAAATATATATGCAAAATAAACATGTGAAACAAAATTTTTTATACAAAATAAACTATAAAAAAAATTAACCTAAATAATTTAATTCAACTAATTTTTTTTATGTTAATTTTATATTGTAAATTACATGTGACTAAAACAATCAATTTTAATTGTATTTAATTTTAAAAATAAGCTACTTTAAAGACTTCTTATGCAACCTGTACTTTTACATCTATTTAAACATTATTAAATTAAAATATTAAATATTATTTTTTGAAAAATATTAACTTTTAAAATATTAAATCTATTATTATTTTTTTAAATATATTATCTAAACACAACAAATTACACATCTGCATTATAACATTAATACATTAAAAAAATTTTTTTTTCTATATTTATTTTAAGTAAACACATAAGTAATCTTTAAATATACTTGAAAATTGTTATTTAGCATCCTCGCACATAAAAAAAAAAAACATGGATTATAAAAAAAAAATGAATAACATTTAAGACAGACATATTTCAGTTAAAGCAGCATTCTTTAGTTGGGTTTAGACCACAAAATCATTCTCAAATGCATTTATATATAGCAGATAAATAATAAATGAAACACTTGAACAGGTATGCAACTGACCACAGTATAGAGACCTGGTTCGATTGAAATGCATTTTAGTAGTTAATTAGTTTTTATTCATTTATTTGAACTGTGAGAATAAATAATAATTTTCAATTACATTTAAAACAAATATACTTTAACATAAACAATAAGACTTCTACAATAGCTCTTCAAATGCTAAATAATCTATTATATTATTTAAACAAAATATACTTTAATTAACATAAACAATAAGATTTCTTCAACAGCTCTTCAAACGCTAAATAATCTAAGGTTTTAATATTTTCATATCTTTGTTTCACCTTCTAGTCAATGCACCTATTTACTGATCACTAAATAGCTAGCTAGATTGGCTATGGGATAGTAATTGAAAGAAAAATTATCATTCTGTTTGCAATTTGAAGCGTTACCTAGATTTCAAAAGCATGGCAAATGAATGCACAATCAGTGCATAACAATATTCTGCAAACATAATTTATGAGTCAATAAAAATAGATATAATATAAAATGGGAAATTAAATATGTTCAGAGAAAGATGTTAAACAATCAAGAACTCTGATGAGTAAAAATGAAAGTCAAGTCATAATACATTCAACTTGATACCTTAACTATCAGTAATCTCTACAGTTTCCACCTTTGAAATATTTTCAAATAGAATTTTACTATAAATATATTAAATTCAATAAATATGATATAATATTTAAAAAGTGCAGTCAAAATGTGGAATTTTTCTGACACTGTAAAATTTTATTGAAAATTTTAAACTGATATACAAAAATGTGTTTTTCATTTCATTTGCCATCATTTGGTTAATTCCCACTATCATGCACAATCGACAGGTGTTCTTTAATATTCAACACACAGCACTATTTAGTTACTCAGCAGAATCTCTTAAAGTATGAAGAGAAAAGGCTATTAGGTTTTTAATAAAGATGTTTTCCAAACAAATGCAAATAAGGTAGAAAATGAATAACATTCTCTCAAACCTATGATTCAATCAATTTATTAAAATATACAATATTATATATAAACTTGCAATGACAAATTGGGAGAGAGCTAATTTACTAGAAAGAAAAAAAAATGTGGAAATAATATTTTTTTTAAAAAAAGCTGATCTTTGGTTTATATATTTATATCATATAACAATTTGTATTATTCAGACAATTACTCTGCTTGCATTTTGGATTAGAGAGAGTTCTGTTGCTGAATTAAGATAATTTTAACAAATATCTTATATAAAAACAAATTAATAATTATTTATTTGCAACTGAATATATATAAAAAAAATTGAAGTATATGAATACACACCTGTAACTAGGCTTAAATTGTGAGCGCGTGTGTAATTAAAATATTAAAGATTTTATATTTTTCATGTTGGGATTAAAAAATAGTTTTTAAATATACAAATTACATTAAAACAAACAAATACACAAACGTTTTATCTATTTTTTTTCCAGAAAAAAAAAAAAGCGAAAATCTTCAATTACTGGATTTTCTCCATGTTCTTATTATAAAATGCAAATTTCTGCAGTAACCGTGAACGTAGTATTAAAAGCCACTACAGTATTTGCTAGCAGTTGCGTCAGTTCTGCAGAAAATAAGCACAGCATGACTATATAAAATATACTACACGCTTTACTCGCCTTCATCAAAAGTATATATTAACATTACTATAGGAAACATTTCTTTTTTAAATATAATGTAGATGTGGAAACTGCTTTTTTATATTCATTTTCAACAATAAAAAAAAATAAAAAAGCATGACTTTAACGCAATAAAATTACGGGTATGAATTGAGCGCTCATTATCTTTTTATGTCATAACTTCAAAAATAAATCAGAAAAAAACTTTTAATGATTATATATTTAATATATTCATTGTTAATTAAGAAATGACAGTTTTACAGATATCACACATTCAACAACGGCAACAAAAAAATAACATACAATACCTGTCTCAATTTAAAAAGCAAGTAACTATAATATAGACTAATATGACAGACTAGCATATTTACAGAGAATGTAATTTAGCTAATTTACTTCACAAACATCCTAAAAGTTACACAGATTTAATACTTACGAACCTCGAAACTTCTTTATGCCCGCTTGGATTCATCCTACTTAAATTATTTCGATGTCTTACAAAAAATATATATTAATAATAAACTAAAATAAAAAAAACCACTAGCGGAGTTTTATTAAGACATGTTTACTAAAAATTCCCTTCGCTCAACTTCATTCATTGGACGCTCCTCCGGCATAACATTCTTGAGCAACATGGCTACCCACTCACGTCACCATGGAGATAGCGTGTTGCGATCATAGTGGAAGCTTAAAAAAGTTATTTTTCGCTATTTTCATTTTTTCTTCACATATATGCTGTTTAATTCATTTTTATAAGATTGTTTTTTGTTGTTTTCTTTACATTAATATAATATTCTTTTCGATGCAAATATTATTGTTGTTAAAAATACATTAACAAAAAAGTAAAATTTTACTAATTTACTGAAAATTAATTTTTAAGTGTTGAATTATGAATTTAGTTTAAACAAAATTTATTTTTTTCTAATTAAATTTTAAAAACTTAAAAAAAAAAAAATTCATAATATAAATTTACAATTGTAAAAATTGTTAAATACCCCTTCCCTCTCATTCATCAGGTATTAATTACAACAAACATTAAATTAATATTTTGAATTTTTTTTTTTTAAATGACTTTTTGAAATTTAATTTTCCAGTCAAAAAAACTATACAATATCGGAACAGTTCTGCTGTAAATTACGATAATAAAATAAATGCAGTTACGAATATTTTAAAACCTCTTTATTTCATAAAAGAAAAAAAAGTTCTTTTAATGTCTTCTAACAGTTCTTTTTTTTTATGTTGAGTGGTTAGTCTAATATAAGATGTCTAACTCATTTCTTCTCTTAGTTCATAGATTCCTTAATAAATAAACTATTATTTTTATTTATTCTTTTTAGTATAATTTTACAACTAACTGAGATTCTTTGTAATTACAAATAACTAATTTAAAATTGAAATAACTAAACTTTAAAATATATATTTTATTCATTTTTCAATATATTTTCTGCAAATCCAATTTAAACATGTGATTGTGACTTGACAAGATAATAAACTAATGGAAAATTTGTGGAGTAACTGTGATTATATTGACAGAGTAAGAAGAGACTAGATAAATGAACACCTTATTTACGAATTTCTAACATTATAATACATAATATGTCAGATATGAATACAATAATTAGTTACATGGATCCCAAGAAACTTCTGTATTTTTTTAACTAAATCAGACTATTACATATGAAATAACTATAGCTAACTTATAGTTTGATAAGACATATTTCAAATAATAATAAATAATAAAGATCAGGACATCCAGTATAAATCCATAAGGCTATATCATCAAATGCAGAATCACTGTAATATACCTGTCATAACATTCCATTGCTTCTTATGCTTTTAAAAAAATCTATTACACAAACAAATCCAATAATTAAATGAGAGATTTCTTGTCATTGAATACAGCTTTTGTACTATCAATCTTCTTTGTTTCATAAATTCAAAAACTGACTAATCAGTTAAAGACAGGAGAAAGGAAAACAGAGTAAGATTGATGGAAAATTAGCATGAAATACATATATTGGTGATTATTTATCTTTTCAACATGTGTGTGATCAGGAAGGTCAACAATATGAGATGGCACTGAGAGTAGTGGGTCGTGTGAAAATCTGAGTTCGAATCCCGAATATATTACATATATAAATGCAGGTTTAAGCCTGTACAATGTATTACTCTGACTTAAGTAAAACATGCTAATTAATTCTAATTTAATTTTTTTTCTGATAAATTATTATTTAAAACTCGATTTAATATTATTAAAATACCACTTATTTATACAAAATAGATTATTTAAAATTTGCTATCTAAATATACTTTTTGCTTAATTATTTACTCACAGTATAAAATCAAAACTACCCCAAATCTAAAATTAAACCAGACCAGCATAAAAATAATATTAAAACACAACCTAAGGTTTCACTGCTACAAGCAGACTTCTCAAGTGTAAAGAACTACAAAAAAAACCACACATTATATATACTATTAAAAACTACCCACAAATCCCTTCACTTCCCATCCACCCTTAATATTAAAAGAACTCTTAAATAAGTTAATTGCTTCAGAATAATAAATTTTCAATAATAAAGACTCTTTAATTCTTCTTTTGATTTCATTTCTCTCAAAGAAGACAACCTTAGCTTCATCAAAATCAATAGTGTGGCCTGTATCTTTTTCATGGACATACAAAGCAGAACTAAGATATCTATTTTTAACTCTACTTTTATGAACCTTTATTCTTTCATTTAAACTCAAACTACTCTGACCTATGTAAACCTTCTTACAAAATAAACAAGGAATAAAATATACCACACCAGGAATAGTCTTTCTATCAAAAACTTCTTTTGTATTATTTAATAAATTATTCAATGTAACACCCCTTTTCCAAGCAATTTTCTTATTTCCAAACAATTTACTATTTCTACACACAATTTTATAAGAAGACAATTTAAATGGCAAAGAAATAAAATCATATTTTTCTTTAACCTTTACATCCTTACAAATATTACTATTAAATAAAATACTTTTAACAAATTTATCAGAGTATCCAACACTCAAATAATCTTTATAAAATTGATATTTCTGAAACAAAGCTACCCCACTAGAATTATTTAATTTAATATTCCTATGACAATAATTCCTTAAAGCAGCTACTTTATGAGATACAGACTGATAGCTATCAGGTTTAATTATAGATCTTAATTCTTTACTTTTAACTAAATGACTGCACAATAAACAATTAGTTTCTATATTTCTAATCACCAAAAGATCTAAAAATTTTAACTTACCAAAATCTAACCCCCCTCCTTCTAACACAAATTTTATAGAAGGATCAAAACAATTAAACTCATTTACAAATTCCTTCAATTTATCATTCTCAACTACAAATAAACAATCATCAACATATCTGACAAATAATTTTACATATAAACAATTCTTTTTAATAATAATTTCCTCTTCCATAAAACTAATATAAACTGAACATACTAAAGGAGAAATAATATAACCTATTATCCACCCTTCCTTAATCTTATAAAAATTACCTTTATAAGTAAAATACATAGAATCTTCCAATAACAAAAGCAAATCTTTAATTACCTTAATTTTATTTTTTGATAAAGAACTTTTCTTAATCAATACAGACAAAAGAACATCAATACTGCTTAACCTATTAACAGACTGATACATATTTTCAATATCTAAACTTCCAAATACCCAATTACTTTCCATTTTAAAATTATTAATCTTATCAAAAGCCTCAAAAGAAGAAGAAACTGTGTACTGACCAAAATCAACAAATTGTTTTAAAAAATTATTCAAGAATCTAGAAATACCCTCTACAACACTACCTGTAAAATCAAAAATAAATCTTAAAGGAAAACCATCTTTATGAGTTTTAATATTCACAAACATCTTAGCTGATGTAAAATCATTAGGATAGCATTTTAAATAATCTACTCTATTAAAAATTTTTAAATTAACCATTTTCTTCATAATATCTATCAATTTTCTTTTAATCAAATTACCTGGATTTTTATCTAACAACATATATTTACCATTATTTAATTCTCTATCCATTTTCTCTTTGAATTCATCTCCTTTCATAATAACAAACCTACCAGCTTTGTCTTCACGAGAAATGATTACATCATTAGCAATTAACCTATTTTTAAGATGTTTAATCTCAGCAGGATTAATAACAAATTTTTCTTTCCTTTTTAAACTTTTATTCAAAATCGATTGAATACCAACTTTCTGCTCATCACTCAAATTACTAGATTCAATAGACGAAATTGTATCAAAAACTATATTTTTTGAATGAAATGGAACAAAATTAGGGCCTTTACCAAGAATATCTAATTCTCTATCATTTAACTTCAAATCCGTAAGATTAACAACTCTATCCTCAGAAACCTTATTCTCATACCCTTTATCACTACAATAAACTTTATTAACTTTCCCAAACAACCACTTTAATTTTCTTTCATATTTTTTACAATAGAAATTTGACCTATTCTGTCTAAATTGTCTCATAAAAAAATTCAAAATTGAATAATTAAAATCTTGCCTCCTTTCTAAATAATATCTATTCCTTTTATATAGATAAATAAATTTTTTAAAAAGTATTTTTAAAAAATATTTGTAAGGATGTAATTAAAAAAAATATGATTTTATTTCTTTGATTTAAATTTCTTCTTATAAAATTGTGTGTAGAAATAGTAAATTGTTTGGAAAAAAAAATTGCTTGGAAAAAGGGTATTACATAGAATAATTTATTAAATAATACAAAAGAAGTTTTTGATAGAAATACTATTCCTGGTGTGGTATATTTTATTCCTTGTTTATTTTGTAAGAAGGTTTACATAGGTCAGAGTAGTTTGAGTTTAAATGAAAGAATAAAGGTTCATAAAAGTAGAGTTAAAAATAGATATCTTAGTTCTGCTTTGTATGTCCATGAAAAAGATACAGGCCACACTATTGATTTTGATGAAGCTAAGGTTGTCTTCTTTGAGAGAAATGAAATCAAAAGAAGAATTAAAGAGTCTTTATTATTGAAAATTTATTATTCTGAAGCAATTAACTTATTTAAGAGTTCTTTTAATATTAAGGGTGGATGGGAAGTGAATGGATTTGTGGGTAGTTTTTAATAGTATATATAATGTGTGGTTTTTTTGTAGTTCTTTACACTTGAGAAGTCTGCTTGTAGCAGTGAAACCTTAGGTTGTGTTTTAATATTATTTTTATGCTGGTCTGGTTTAATTTTAGATTTGGGGTAGTTTTGATTTTATATTGACTAGTTTAGCTTTATGCTTGTAATGTTTACATTTTAATGAGTTTTTTGAGTTTAAGAGTAGTTTTGCTGATGTAGTGTAAAGATTTTTTTTTTTATTATTATTATTATTATTGATATTTTATTATTGATATTTATTATTGACATTTTATTATTGATAGATTTATTTTTGTTTTTAATTATTGGTATATTTGAATGTCATTTATGTATATTATGTTTGTTGTTTGAGTTTGGGTTGAAAGAGTATATTTGTGTTTATTTAGTTATATATATATAGAAGTGTGTGTAGGTTTTATTGGGTTTTAATTTATAAGGGTATTGGTAATTTGGGTATTTAGTATGGGTTTGTGGAGTTTAATTTTTAATAATTTTCCATTTAATGATATTAGAAGGATTAAAAATTTGTCTAGATTGAGTGATAAGATAGAGTCTTTACGATGGCAGATTTATTTTCTTAAAAAATGTAGGGAATTTAGTGTTTTTCCTAGGTGTTGTGTTATTAATTTTAGTAGAAATAAAAAGTTGCTTCAAAATAAGAATTTAGTTTTTAAGTTACAAACATATATATTGAATAGTTTTTTAAAAGATACTTTTGTAAGGTTTTATAAATTTATTTATCTATATAAAAGGAATAGATATTATTTAGAAAGGAGGCAAGATTTTAATTATTCAATTTTGAATTTTTTTATGAGACAATTTAGACAGAATAGGTCAAATTTCTATTGTAAAAAATATGAAAGAAAATTAAAGTGGTTGTTTGGGAAAGTTAATAAAGTTTATTGTAGTGATAAAGGGTATGAGAATAAGGTTTCTGAGGATAGAGTTGTTAATCTTTCGGATTTGAAGTTAAATGATAGAGAATTAGATATTCTTGGTAAAGGCCCTAATTTTGTTCCATTTCATTCAAAAAATATAGTTTTTGATACAATTTCGTCTATTGAATCTAGTAATTTGAGTGATGAGCAGAAAGTTGGTATTCAATCGATTTTGAATAAAAGTTTAAAAAGGAAAGAAAAATTTGTTATTAATCCTGCTGAGATTAAACATCTTAAGAATAGGTTAATTGCTAATGATGTAATCATTTCTCGTGAAGACAAAGCTGGTAGGTTTGTTATTATGAAAGGAGATGATTTCAAAGAGAAAATGGATAGAGAATTAAATAATGGTAAATATATGTTGTTAGATAAAGATCCAGGTAATTTGATTAAAAGAAAATTGATAGATATTATGAAGAAAATGGTTAATTTAAAAATTTTTAATAGAGTAGATTATTTAAAATGCTATCCTAATGATTTTACATCAGCTAAGATGTTTGTGAATATTAAAACTCATAAAGATGGTTTTCCTTTAAGATTTATTTTTGATTTTACAGGTAGTGTTGTAGAGGGTATTTCTAGATTCTTGAATAATTTTTTAAAACAATTTGTTGATTTTGGTCAGTACACAGTTTCTTCTTCTTTTGAGGCTTTTGATAAGATTAATAATTTTAAAATGGAAAGTAATTGGGTATTTGGAAGTTTAGATATTGAAAATATGTATCAATCTGTTAATAGGTTAAGCAGTATTGATGTTCTTTTGTCTGTATTGATTAAGAAGTTCTTTATCAAAAAATAAAATTAAGGTAATTAAAGATTTGCTTTTGTTATTGGAAGATTCTATGTATTTTACTTATAGAGATAATTTTTATAAGATTAAGGAAGGGTGGATAATAGGTTATATTATTTCTCCTTTAGTATGTTCAGTTTATATTAGTTTTATGGAAGAGGAAATTATTATTAAAAAGAATTGTTTATATGTAAAATTATTTGTCAGATATGTTGATGATTGTTTATTTGTAGTTGAGAATGATAAATTGAAGGAATTTGTAAATGAGTTTAATTGTTTTGATCCTTCTATAAAATTTGTGTTAGAAGGAGGGGGGTTGGATTTTGGTAAGTTAAAATTTTTAGATCTTTTGGTGATTAGAAATGTAGAAACTAATTGTTTATTGTGCAGTCATTTAGTTAAAAGTAAAGAATTAAGATCTATAATTAAACCTGATAGCTATCAGTCTGTATCTCATAAAGTAGCTGCTTTAAGGAATTATTGTCATAGGAATATTAAATTAAATAATTCTAGTGGGGTAGCTTTGTTTCAGAAATATCAATTTTATAAAGATTATTTGAGTGTTGGATACTCTGATAAATTTGTTAAAAGTATTTTATTTAATAGTAATATTTGTAAGGATGTAAAGGTTAAAGAAAAATATGATCTTATTTCTTTGCCATTTAAATTGTCTTCTTATAAAATTGTGTGTAGAAATAGTAAATTGTTTGGAAATAAGAAAATTGCTTGGAAAAGGGGTGTTACATTGAATAATTTATTAAATAATACAAAAGAAGGGTACTTGTGTATAATTCAACCGATGACGTATTACCCTGAAGGTATATCACTCTAATTTTGTGATTTTTAAGATAACGTCTCCAAGTGATCTGCAGACACATGTAATCGCTAAAATGTGTCCGCAGATCACGTGAACACGGTACGTTAAAAATCGCAAGATTAGAGTGATATGCCTTCAGGGTAATACGTCATCGGTTGAATTATCCAGGTCACATGCTAAAAAATATTCAAAAATGAAAAATATCTGACGCAGGTCCGGCAAATACTAAAAAAAAAAAAAAATGTACATGCATGCGTCAAAATATTATTCTCAATTTTAAAATACAGCAGCGCGTAGCGCTGGAATTGGCGGGGGGGCCTCCGGATGTTTTTGTCGGGCCGCAGGCCCGGCGTACACGTATATCAGACATTGTATTACTCTCATAGCTGTATGATATAATTCAGAAATTAAAAATAAAATTAAAACGTAATTCAATGTAAGTTTGAAAATTGTAGAAATATTAACAAATATTTTTGGTAAATAAGTTTGAGAATTGTAGAAATATTAACAAAAACTTTTTGTAAATTTTAAATAAACACCTAAATAAAAAAGACGCGATCTAATGCAAATCTGGTATTAATGGCGCCACACTTTTACATGCATTTGGTGATTTTAAAAACGTACTGCATATTGCAAAATTGATTAAAAAAATTATTTCAAATTATTTACACATTAAAAACGTAATGTAGAAATATTAACAAAAAGTTTTTATAAATTTAAAATAAACAAATAAAACACTTTACCTGAATTAATGCGAATTTGGCATTAATGGCGTCCATGTTATCACATATGCATTTGGTAATGTATATTCCCAAATTTGTTTTAAAAAATTATTGAAAATTATTTACACATTAAACGTAATTCAATGTAGGTTTGAGAATTGTAGAAATATTAACAAATATTTTTTGTAAATAAGTTTGAGAATTGTAGAAATATTAACAAAAACTTTTTGTAAATTTTAAATAAACACCTAAATAAAAAAGACGCGATCTAATGCAAATCTGGTATTAATGGCGTCCAGAAAACGCCGCACTTTTATATGCATTTGGTAATTTTTAAAACGTACTGCATATTGCACAAAATTGATTTAAAAAATTATTTCAAATTATTTACACATTAAAAACGTAATGTAGAAATATTAACAAAAAGTTTTTGTAAATTTAAAATAAATAAAACACTTTACCCGAATTAATGCGAATCTGGCATTAATGGCGTCCTTGTTATCACATTTGGTAATGTATATTCCAAATTTGTTTTAAAAAATTATTGAAAATTATTTACACATTAAACGTAAGTTTCAGAATTGTAGAAATATTAACTAAAAATTTTTGTAAATTTAAAATAAACAGATAAATAAAAAACACGGAGAATAAATTATTTACACATTAAACGTAAGTTTCAGAATTGTAGAAATATTAACTAAAAATTTTTGTAAATTTAAAATAAACAGATAAATAAAAAACACTTTACCGGAGAATAAATTATTTACACATTAAACGTAAGTTTCAGAATTGTAGAAATATTAACTAAAAATTTTTGTAAATTTAAAATAAACAGATAAATAAAAAACACTTTACCGGAGAATAAATTATTTACACATTAAACGTAAGTTTCAGAATTGTAGAAATATTAACTAAAAATTTTTGTAAATTTAAAATAAACAGATAAATAAAAAACACTTTACCGGAGAATAAATTATTTACACATTAAACGTAAGTTTCAGAATTGTAGAAATATTAACTAAAAATTTTTGTAAATTTAAAATAAACAGATAAATAAAAAACACTTTACCGGAGAATAATTCAATGTAAGTTTGATAATTGTAGAAATATTAACAAAAATTTTTTGTAAATTTAAAATAAACAGATAAATAAAACACTTTACCCGAATTAACAGCTCAAAAAAGTAACTGTGATGCCGTGGATAGCAAAATCGCAATAGACAGAAAAAATCAAAAAATTTCCCAAACCTCTCTACGAATTTTAAATCTCGCGGGTGAAAAAAAAAAAAATTGACTCTCTGATGGATTAATCACGCCAGTCACTTGGTTACCATGACAACATTGTCATGCAACAAACGTCGATATCTACCGGAAGGGAATTTGGTAAGTCAAAAACGTCATCGGTTGAATTATACACAAGTACCAAAAGAAGTTTTTGGTGTGGTATATTTTATTCCTTGTTTATTTTGTAAGAAGGTTTACATAGGTCAGAGTAGTTTGAGTTTAAATGAAAGAATAAAGGTTCATAAAAGTAGAGTTAAAAATAGATATCTTAGTTCTGCTTTGTATGTCCATGAAAAAGATACAGGCCACACTATTGATTTTGATGAAGCTAAGGTTGTCTTCATTGAGAGAAATGAAATCAAAAGAAGAATTAAAGAGTCTTTATTATTGAAAATTTATTATTCTGAAGCAATTAACTTATTTAAGAGTTCTTTTAATATTAAGGGTGGATGGGAAGTGAATGGATTTGTGGGTAGTTTTTAATAGTATATATAATGTGTGGTTTTTTTGTAGTTCTTTACACTTGAGAAGTCTGCTTGTAGCAGTGAAACCTTAGGTTGTGTTTTAATATTATTTTTATGCTGGTCTGATTTAATTTTAGATTTGGGGTAGTTTTGATTTTATATTGACTAGTTTAGCTTTATGCTTGTAATGTTCACAGTATAAAGTATATTTAGCAGAATAAAAAAAAAGTTAAGATAAAACGCCCCTTAAGTAATTCTCTGCTGAATAAATACCCTTTCAATAGCCTTAATGCAAGAATAGTGAAGAAATTGGTGTTAAGAAAGAATTTACTAATAATCAACTGATGATTCCCACTTTTGTTTTATTTTTTTATCTGAGAATGACTAGATAATATTTTTTGATTTGAAAAAAAAAAATCCCACACTTAAACAGAATCTGAAGAAATGTTTGAGTTTTAATTAGCCCCAATCTAAAACCAAGTCATAGGCATGGTAGGGCACATGCACTATTACTAAATTATGAGGCCCATACTTATAGTATGACAAGAGTAATTGTTTTATTTTTACAGTATTTCTCTGACATGGAAATATGGAGTTACTCTAAAATATTTAAGTCTTGCACAACATCATGAAAACTATGCTAATAGAATAAAAACAAATTCACAATCTATAATTAAAAATTATTATACATTTTTGATGATGATGATATAAATTGATTTTTTTTAGATAAAACCAAAAGTTTTTATGTTTATGGTGATTATATGCTTAGAAATATTGTTAGCCAACTTAATTGCTCATTCTCTTTGAAAAATCACCCATTTCTTATTATCTTGTTGCCTTTTTCCATTATATTATTACTTACATTTTTTTTCCTAATTTCTTTTAATAAAATTTTTTTGTTTAATTAAATATTCTTTCAATATGACTTTTGCTTATATTATAAAAATCCATATCCTTAAAATTCAATTTTAAAAAATCACTTCCATTTTTTTTTACTCTTGTCACTATTATATTCCTCCCATTTCTCAATATAATCATTTTAGCCTTCTTTCAATGTCCCACATCCCAGAAATAAATATTCTATATTTTACTTTTTCTCTATAGAACTACATCTACAGTTATCCCATTCTTGTCTTCTTTCTATTTATATCCAAAGATTTTTTTACTTGTTCCAAATAACTATCTTGCTCTCTAATATTATTACATATTTTGTATTTTTTATAATTTGAACTTACATTTTCCTATCATATACAAATAGTGTGAACTGTAAACAAATTCCAAATGCATATATTGAAAGTCATACCAAAAAATTTTCTGAATTTCCTTATAGATCTATATCGTAAATATGAGTGATACTTTGATAGAATATTTTCTGTTATATTCAGTGTGAAGTAAATGTATTTATCATCTATGTTCTCATTATGAATTGCATCTATAATTGAATATTCAAATGCCACTCTGTTGATATGGGATGCAGAAAACACAACTCATTATTTTTAAAATTTTCCTACCATTTTCCACATTCAACATTTATTGATTTTTCATAATAATACATCAAAAATGCTATGTTTATTATAGCTTCATCATGTAAGCTGACTAATTTGCTAATGTGAATCAAAATGTATGTTAGTACTAATTGAAAAAGTATGAAAGATAAATTAAATCCTCATATATATATATATATATACATACACACACACCCATTAGAAGATTTACTATCAGGCATACAAGGCACCCATCTCAGGTTCCATAATACAAGGGCCCTGAAATGGTAATAAACATTTATATTGTATAAAAATTTATTATCATATTGTTGGTATAAAATTTTTATTTTTATATGTTCTAAATAAAGTAACTATCATTTATTACTTTATTACATATATTCAAAGTAATGTGATTCAAAGTTGCAGGTAGTTAAAAATGACAAACTTTCTCTTTCCTCTGATATATAAATTAATCTGGTATGAATAATTTGTCAATTGATATATCAAATTCATAATAAGATCAATCTCTCTTTTAAGCATGGTCAGTAAGGTTATTTTATTTAAGAATATGATCATGGATAAGTGGTCCACTTATATTTTTAAAACACTTATTGTCAGAAAGAACATGTCCATTTAATATCTATGTAATAACACATGTTGAAAAGTAATTTCCTTTCACAAAATTTCATATTTCATTACTTTAAAAAAAAAGTTACTTTTTTTTTCTTAGAGTTACCCCCTGCATATTACCAGAAATTATTATTTTATATTTAAATATCATACTATCAAATAGTTGCTTATTACATCAGACAACATTCAAGTCCACATTATCTCTCAATACCCATGAACAAATACTATGTCTCTATATTGATTTAAAATTGAAAATTAGTATTTTTGATTTATGATTATATATAACTAATATATTATGAACTATTATGATTTCTATATGAAGCAATATATATATATATATATATATATATATATATATATATATATATATATATATATATATATATATATATATATATATATATATATATATATATATATATATATCATAACCTTTTTGATCAGTTATCCATGGTAGAAATAGCATATAAAAGTTAAATTATTGTTCTAAATTTTTAAATTTATAATTTAGATAATAATAATGCTATAAACTTGGGTATAACAGTAATAAATGACTTAATACATAAATATTAAAAAGAGAATTCTGTAGAGATCTAATAATCACTATTAGTTATAAATAATTTATATTATAATCTACTATATAATTTTTAACACAATATTTTCCCATTTAAATAAACATTGTTACTTATAAATTAGACTTTAATTTATTTTCATGCAATGTTCCTTTAAAAGCTAAAGATCTAAAATTGTAGTTAACAAAAGAAGAAACAATTATCTACCACAAGATAAGAAATTATTTTAAAATTATTGTAATTGTAATATCTTGTAAACAAAAGTATTTTGTATTTAAATCCAATTAATAATATCATATATTTAAAATATAATGTGAATTGGAACTTTGGTTTTAAAGTAATAAATTAAATTGATTTCATTTATAAAATATTTGTTGATTAAAATTATTTTTAAAATTAAAATAGAAAGTTTTTAAGTTAAAAATTGTACAAGCTTATTTGGGAGATTGGCCAATGGGAATTAAGCAAGTAGTTTTCTGACATCAATTATTCCAGGGGTTTTAAGAAAAAAAATGCAGACAATTTGGGAGAAAAGTTTCAAGAAAAACTTATAAAATAGATAACAGTCTTGATTTTTGTTTTCTCCATAAAAACTATTATAAAATTTTAAAATATTTGAAGTCTTAAGCAGAAAAAATCATATTCACAAAGCTATCTAAGGATATGAAATATTTTTAAAGTAATTATTAATACTATGGAGTGAGTAAATTAATCTTCATTACCACCTGGTTACCAATTCTGGTTGTCTACTTCTAGCCAAGATAATGCCACAAAGGAGTTGAAAAATCAAAGTTATTATTTTAATTTTGCCTAGGATAGCCATGAGAAAGGAAACACAACTGCAGTGCTTCAGAGAGAAACATAATGATAGCCACATAAGAAAACATTCATTTGCCTATGCTAAATTATGGGTTTTTATTAGTGATAGATTAAATGTAAAAAACAGATTAAATATTTCTAGAAATAAATTTTTAAAGCTAATAGAAATATCTTATAGAATGTTAAGAATAATTAGTTAATCACAAGTGTTGAATGCAAAAAAAACTAATCTTTGTTTGAAGTAAACAGATGATATGTAAGAAATAATTTGCAAAATTTTGAAGAAAATATTTAGAATATATTTAATAAAAAAAAAACAGATAAATCTTAAATTAAGATTTATTATAATTAAATAGAAAATGAACTTTTACTATAGCATTTTAAGAACTGAATATTAAAATGGGAAGAATAATTAGAAAAAAAAATCTGTGTAACTTTTGAAGGGTAGATGATAGTCACAAAGATAATGTATTACAAGCTAGAAAATTAAATGAATTTATCCAATATGCATTTGAAATTTTATAAGACTAATGAATAACAGAAAAGAAGAGAAATCAGAAAGTAAACTAATTGATGATTTATTTAAACATGTTTAAAAGTTTGTGCAATGTGGGAGAATAAAATGGAGATTTATTTAGAATATTCATCAAACTTTTCATAGTGTATTTTGAAAAGCAGGATTATACACAATGCAACTTTAAAACTAGCTAGGAAAAATGGATGCATCCAATTTAAGATTTTGTCCCATCATTTGTGCTTGTTGTTCAATGTTTGTTTAACTATAGATGTTCTTTAACAGAGAGAAGACAGAAGTACCTCAATGCATAAAGAATGGTAAGCATTTACATGGTAAACATTGTAATATTAAAATAGAAACTGGAAATGGGTTTTTGTTTTTTTAATTTAATTTTAAATTTATTATCAATATTTTTCTTGTTTGATGTAAAATATACATACAATGTATTTTTTGTAATAGTGATTTAAAGAATTGACATATGCAGTTTAGTATATAATGTTAAAAATATTACATTTTTTTGTTATTTTTTCATGTTAGAAAAAAATTTTGATTAAATATAGGAAAAGAGTATCTATGAATTATAATATAAAAGTGTGTGTGCATTTTCCTAATGAGTATAATAGGATAGTAGCAGGAGAATTGTCACAATAGCATTTCCATTGTGTAGTGTATTTTATATATTTCTCAATGTTAAAACCACTCTTGTAATCATCCCTAAAGTCTATCTTAGGTTTAGCTGTTTAACAAGTTTCAAGCCCTATAAAGAGTCTTATACTTTATTGTTGTTATACTTCATTGTTTAGTATTGAGCTAAAATAGTAAAGGGTAGAAAAGAGAAGCTAGAGTAGAAGTGTAATTAAAGAACTGGAAGGGAATGTTACAATCCAAATAAAATGTTCATTAATTAAAATCTATTGTAATAACAACAAAAATAATATAATGGTAATTAACTATTATATACCATCTTTCAATCCACAGAAATACTTTCAGATAATTCCTTGACTCTTCTGAATTAACATTAAATTAAAAAAACATAACAGAAGCAAACATCACCAACTCAAATCCCATGAATCCCAAATTTTAGCATTAGCAGCTTGTCTATTAATTATATTCATTTTAATAAATAGAAATAAAATGAATATAATTAATAGACAAGCTACTAACATTAAAATTCAGGATTCAAGGAATTTGAGTTGATGATGTTTGCTTCCATTGTTTTTTTAATTTAATGGCAGTTGAGAAGGGTTAATGAATTAACTGAAAGTACTTCTGTGAATTGAAAGATTGTATATAATAGTTAATTACCATTATATTTTATTATTTTTATTGTTTTATATTTATATATATAATGTAAACTATTATATGTTGTGTATTTATTTATTCATAATATCATTATATGTTTCTCTTTTATTTTAGTTTTTAATTCTAATATGCTATATGTAATATGATGTATTTTTTACCATGAACATTAAATAAACCAATTTGAAAATCAGTATATCAAAAAGATGAAAATTATTTAATAATTAATAAACTATAATTATATGAAATTTGATTGCTATAAAATAAGTCTGTTTTTAAATGTTCATATGATTTTGAGAAATATAACTGAGAGATTAATAAAAATGAAATCTTGTATATTTTATTAAAAAAATTATTAAAGAAATAGTTTGAAAAAGCACTATTTAGGATATGTATAAGTGTTGTGACATTAATCAGTTATACCAGTTGTAGAAAAAAAAAATAGCTTTTTAACCTGTCAAATATTCTATTTTCTTAATAATTTTTTTATTTAAATAAATATAATAATACTTAATTTATTATTTTCATAATTCTTTTTCTTTTTTGAGATTTTTTTTTTTTACTTTTTTTTTCATGTAATAAAAAATGTATGTATATATGGCTACTGTTCATAACAAAACAAAACAATTTCTTTTTCTTTTTTATATGCGCTAAAATGAGATTAAAATATGCTGATAATAGATACATCACTATTCACAGGCGACTTGAATTTTTTAATTAGTTTTTTTATTTTGTGACTAATAATTATTGATTAATATATTGTTTAACATATAAAAAAATCAAAAATTTAAACTTTTATTTTTAATATTCAATATCTCAGTAGAAATGTATAGATAAAAAAAAAATTTTTTAAATAATTTTTAATATTTTAGCCACAAATCATACATATAACTCTGGTACTGAAAAATGAAAAAAAAAAGCAAAAAAAGAGGAGGGGGGGAGATAACTATTATTTAATCAGAAAATTTAACTTTTTTAACATTACCCATAATAAGATCCAAGATGTAAGCACACTAACATATAAAAGAAGATGATGCCTATCTGAAAAAAAAAGGAGAATATACATAAAAAGAAAAATATGAAAAAATAGAATACATCAGAAATCAGTATCAACATCCATTGATTGAAGAATATGATTTTCCAAAAATCATCACTTATGACCAGAAAAAAATTGTAAATTATTTTTTAACTAATAAACCATTCAATATTGGAGATATAACAACTTTATAAGTGGAATACAAAAATGGAAATAGGATTTACTATAGAAATATTTTAAATGTTCATTTTCATTGTTTAAAAGTTAATGGCACCAAATAATTTGATGAATGATTACTTTTTCTAAAACTACTAAATGTTTATTGCTATGTTTATAAACTTTTTATATATTCTAATATTAAATTAACATCTAATTACAATGTCTCAAAAAATTTTAATCTCACATTAAAACATCAGCAGTATTTTAAAGAACATTTTTCATTACTGTTAACAATAAAAACAAGGTTATAATTAATTGGATGTGATGATTCCCAATTGATCCAGAAAATTGAGACCAAACAAAAATATTGGCAAGAAGTTTTAAAAAGAATTGTGGTCACAGAAAAATTATGAGCTAGTTTCAGTTTAGCATTTCAGGAATATAAAGAAGATGTTGATTCATACAAAATAGGGAATTTTATTATATGTAAACAATATCTATTTCAGTTTGAGAAATTTCTTTTAAAGTCAATTATTTGTCTCACACAACATATGTTGAATTTATTGGTTTAATGGGAACCAAAGTAAAAGAAAAATTAAATTTAGAAGTTTTAGAAAATTTATATTATTTTTAATTATTGATTGTACACCAAATATAAATCATATCGAGCAATTGATATAAACGAAATATTAAGGAACAGTTTTTTTTTGGTTTTTATAAATTGCAAATTATGCTCCAAATATTTGGAAGAAATGATTTTAAAAACATTAAATTATTAGTTATTTTGATATAAAAATTGTCATGGGAAATGCTCTACAAACAAAAATTAAAATTTTGAATATATCTGCCATATTTTTATTCCATGTTTCAGTCACATGCATAATTTAATTAGAAATTGTGATTGCAGAGGCTTGTTCAGTGGCTGTGTATTATTTTGATGATTGTTTTAAATATTTGTTTGTTTCTTTTTATCTATATAATGATGGAATCTACTTATCAAGGTTTTTAATGATTCAAAATCTAAACCTATGAAGATGACTTAGTCATACTAGATGGTCAGCAAGGCTTGTTGCAGTTTCTGCTTTGTGGTGTAACTATAAAAACATTAAAATTCAAAAACAGTGAAATTAAAAATTAAAGATCAATTACTAAATTAGAAACAAAAAATTATATGTTTAATTTAGGAGAGTCAAAATTGCATTGGTAATTTTCCTATGGGATAATATATTGGAAAGAATAAACAGCATAATATTCTACAACAATAAGATCAACATTTTTTTTTTTGCAAGACATGAATCTTTGAAATTCTCTGTCTCAATTTGTAAAGGAGGAAATTTATTAAATGATAATATCAGTCATAAAAAAACTACGAATAAAGAAATAAAAAATGCATTTTTGTGAATCAAATATAAATAATGTACTTTGAATAGAATGAGAATTATTTACAGTAGAAACCCATAATATAATTTGGAAAAACTTACAACAAACATTTCTACTAAATTGCAATTGTTAACTACAAGATAGTAATAAATCTTCAATAATAACATGACTAATAATGAAATAAATGTATTTTAAATTTATCAAATCAATATAAAAATAATATCTCAGCGATGAACTTCATTATTTTTTGAAATACATCCATACGTGTTCTTTTAAATTGTACATAATAATAATTGGTTTACAATCACCTGTTCTAATGTTAAGCACTATCATTATGTAATGTATCTGGAGAAAGATCTTTTTCTATTCTTAAAAGCACACAAAATTATTTAAGGAATAATCTTGAACAAAATAATTTGCAAAATTTTTCAATAATATACAATGGTCAAATATTCAGCATAAAAATTATTTGTCCACAATGTTGTTATAGATATATATTTAATATCTCATTATAATAATTTAAATAAGATTAAAACAAACAACTAAAATATTTACAATTATTTAATTATCTATCTGGCTTTCATCTCTTATTGACGTCTTATCTGGCTTTCATCTCTTTTTGAGACGTTAATAAAAGATGAAAGTCGGGTTGATAATTAAATAATTAAAAATATAATTAGTTGTTTGTTTCAACTTTATTTAGATTGATTATTATATTATTTATCAATAACGTTTACAGAAAATCATATTAAATACATTTTAAATTATGAAAACATTATTGATATATTTGCTGCATCCAAAAGTAAAAAAGTACTATTGTAAAAAAAAATAATAATGTATTATATGAATCTATTCAGTATGTATGAAATAAATTAATCACCAACTCTGTTCCAAGCGTAAATATCCAACATGTATATAAATATTACACAGAGTAAAAAAATTTAAATAAAAAATAAATACTAATTCCTCAAACGCTTTTGGTATTGTATACCAGAATCATGGCGACTAATTTAAACTCAACATTTAATAAAATTCAGTGCATGCGCAATGGAACATTCATATTATGTTAATTAATGATGTCATAAAACTTAGCAATAAACCAAGCCTCTTTATACTTACTTTTCCTATCATTGGGCTCATTAGAAATAGCACTAATTGTTTGAGGAAAACATTCATGCCCACTAATATTCTCATGATTAAAAATATTAATTTAACCTGAGATTCCATTTTAGATTTCCTATATTGATAAACACGATGTCCAACCTTGTTGTTGTATTAGCTTTTATTTCCCTATAATAAATAGCATTGCAACCAGCCTCATGGAAAATAATTAAATATACAACTCCATATTTATCATTACCATCCACACCATCTTTCGAATTATTTATCAATCTATTTAAACATAAGGATGATCTAAAACCAACATTATAATCTTTCCAATTATTTCCTTCAATTTCATATTTACAGATGCCACATATGACAAAGAAATTTATTCCTTATCTGTTTTCTTCTTTACCTTCATATTTTGTTTAAACCTGACTTTATTATAAAATAAATTCAATTGTCTATACAACAAACTGTTATTGTAGCCCATACTTATTAAATCATTAATATATCCTTCAATATTTCTTTTTCTATCTGCTACACATTTACACAAATATAAATTATGATTCAAAAAACATTTGATTCCAGCTAATTTATAATTTAACAATATCTATGACGATGAATGTATAAAACCGCATACATTTAATGGTTTAATAACTATTTTATACACAAACTCTTTATGATCTCTACATATATTTACATGTAAATAATTCAAAGACATATTATCCTCAAATTCCATAGTTCATATTAAACCAGAATTATTATTTAAATTAACAAAATATCTTCAGTCAATTTTCTTGGTCCATACACAAATGTTTTTTGAATCATAATTTATATTTGTGCAAATGTAAGGCAGATAGAAAAAGAAATATTGAATGATATATTAATGATTTAATAAGTGTGAGCTATAATAATTTGTTGTATAGACAATTGTATTTATTTTATAATAAAGTCAAGTTTAAACAAAATATAGAGGTAAAGAAGACAACAGATATAGAATGGATTTCTTTGACATATTTGGCATCTATAAATATGAAATTGAAGGAAATAATTGGGAAGGATTACAATATTGATGTTAGATCACTCTTATGTTTAAATAGGTTGATAAATAATTTGAAAGATGGTGTAGATGGTGATGACAAATATGGAGTTGTATATTCAATTATTTGCCATGAGTCTGGTTGCAATGCTATATATTATAGGGAAATAAAAGCTAATATATCAACAAAATTGTGACAATGTGTTTATCAATATAGAAAATCTAAAATGGAATCTCAAGTTAATTCAGCATTTTTTAATCATAAGAAAATTAATGGGTGTAAATGTTTTCCTCAAATGATTAGTGCTATTTGTAATAAGCCTAATGATAGAAAGAGGAAGTTGAAAGAGACTTGGCTTATTGTTAAGTCTAATGACATCATTATTTAGCATAAAATGAATGTCCCATTAAGCATACACTGGAACATTAAGTGTTCAGTTTAAATTAGGCACCATGAATCTGGTATACAGTACCAAAAATGCTTGGTGAATTAGTATTTATTTTTTATTTTAAACTTTTTTACTCTGCGTAATATTTACATATGTGTTCAATTTAATGCTAAGGACAAAATTATTTGACTGAATTTAATTTTATCGAACACTTTTATTATATCTATATAAACAATATTTTATTATACTTAGGAATTAGATGTATTTTGGGTTTTTTTATTTTATTTTGTGTTTTGTTTTTTGTATTTTAAGTTTGTATTATAATTTTAGTTAAATGAAAATAAAAATGTATATTGTTTACAATTGATTTCATTTAATGGTGCCCCAAAAATTTGTAGGCCTCAGATCCTTTGAAGGCTAAATCAGCCACTATACACATCTGTATTGTGCTTTTTTTATTGGTACATCCCATCATAAAACAAATTGGGAATAAAATTCTGAGATGTATAATTTTAAATTTTATTAAATCAAAAAGATAGATACTTATTAAGCTAGGAAAAGTAATTGTCATTTTAATTATCATAAGGTTTGAATTTAAGTTTAGTCAATTTAAAATCATATAAAGGATATAAATTCTGGGTAAAATAGTTGATTACAAATGTACATAAAAGATAAAATAATAAACTATAAATTTATTATAGCTACAAATAAGTAAACATTTGATAATTTGATAGCATTTAAAATTATAATAAGGTTCAAATCTAATCTTCTAAACAAATTTATTATAGAGATAGATAATTATTGTCCGTGTGCATCTAATATTATAAAAGCAATTATTATTTCTAGTTAATTCTTAAGTTATGTTTACAAATAAATGATTAATATTTATTTTATGAAAGTAGTGATTAAAAAAATCATAAAAGTAATATCAAATCTAGTTTGTATAAAAATAAAATCAAAATGATCTAAATCAAGAAAGTAAATTGCATTTTATTCAGTTTCTAAAAGGTATTATTTTTATTGAGAAATATTTTAAAACTGAAAATATTTGTTTTAAATATAGATCAAATACTAACAACTCATTAAATATAGAATCAAAGAAGTGGGAAAACTTAACAAATAAACAGCCTGCAGACAATTGTTAAGAAAAGTTAAGGGAATATTAAATTGGAAAAAAAATCACAGATCGAGGAACAAATAACTTGTTTTGTTTTGATTTTTTTTATCCTAAAAAGTTTGCTTAAAATTACTTAAATATTATTATTATTTTTTAAAAAAAGTAATGGATTTTACCTATGTAATAATTTAAAGGATGTAGGTTATAAAGTTTTGTTAAAATGAACTAGTAAATTCAATTGATCTCTACAGGCAACCCAACAATTAATGGCTCTTGGAAAATTTTTTGAAATTGTTATATTGGAGAAAATAATATAAAATGAAAAGGAAAAATTGTATGTATGTTCCAAATTGTGACCAAAAAAAAAAACTCACTTAAAGAAAACCTTGGGAGTACTGTATTTACACTGGATTTAATTGCTAAACTGGTTGAAGTATTCATGTGTTATATGAGTCAAAATAATTGGACAAGATCAAGTTATCAGTCAGGGATAAATAAAAAGCAAATTATTTATGACAGAGATAAGTATGTATTTTAAAATTATCTAGAATTAAAATAGTAATAGATAATAACAGAACTAAGTGTGAATGGAAAAGTATACATCCTATTCGAAGATAAATCTTAAAGCATATTTGAATGAATTTTAATTGAAGAAATGATTAAAACTGAACAATAGTAATTTTAATATTACTTTTATATAAAGTTAAAAAAAATTATACTGAGTGTTATATAGGTTAAATGATTATATTTATATGTGTACTGAATAACAGTTGTCTGTTAGTGTGAATGAAAACATTATCTATCATCTGACAAAAAAGATAAATGTAAGAGAGTAAAATCATACCAGAAAATATTGAATAAAGAATAAATATGCATGGAGAATAAATTGTTCAATAACAGATGAAATAAACCTTAGTGCATTATAAAATATAAATGAATGTGGAAGATAATATTATTCTACTGCTAAAATGAAAATTGAAAATGTTTTTTTTTCTTAATAATAATATTAATGAATATAAGTAAGGAATCATTTGAATGCTGAATCATTTATTGCTAGCACAAGGAGTATTTAAATCAAATGTATAAGACAAATTGCAGATAATCTTTAACTACTAAAGGAAAATAAAAAACTGCTACATTGTCAATAATCTGATGTTAAGTAAATTCTGATAATTGTAATAATTTTTGGATGAAAACAAATGGAGCAAAAGTGGTTGTAATATTTACATGCAACTAATGGAGTGTTTGAAATGAAAGTGATAAGATTGATGTGCAACCAGTCTGAATCCTGTGGAACAATTATAAGGCAAGTTAAAGTTAAAGTTTTTTTTTGTTGTTTGTTTAGGAACTTATATTTGAAGAGAAAAAAAAATCTTGCGACATCATGTTTCTATATATATTAATTCTATACTTTAAATATAGTTGTTATTACAATAGGGAGGAGGATAGATCAATAGATAGAGAAATTAATAATTGATATAATTTGGTTATCTATGTCATTATTTATTTTAAAAGTTATATTTTTATTAAATATTGTTATATAATTAAAATCTCTAGATATGATGAATGATTTAATGAAATGTATCCTAAAAGTAGTTAACAATATATACATGATGAAGATGGTATAGGTTTGTGTTTAAATATATAATATTGAAATCAAGAGACAATATTTTTAATTTGACCTTATGTTTTATGATAAAAAATTTAATATAGTTATATGGAATTATAAGTAATTTTAATTTGTAATTTGTAGAAACAATTACTTATAAGAATGATATCAAACAAATATAAGTTAGACATATTGTACCGGTCAGTTTCGTCTGTTCATATAACAAGATCTAGCATCTAGGCAAAAGTACCTTGAGTCCAATCATGTGCAAGATACATAAGTCAGAAACACTCATGAACTCTGCCCTATTTGCCTATTTTCAGATCTACCAACTTATGTGCAACAATTCCAATGATACTGATCTCATTTATTTCTACCCGCCGGCATCACAAAGTCGTGACACAAAAAGACTCTTATTTGAACTTTATTCATGTATAGAATATTATTGTTAGCGATTTTCGATCATCTAGTAAATGAAACCTTTTATATAACATCAAAATTATTTCTATTCAATAAATGAAACAATGACTTAGATAGTTAGAAATATGTATAAGATTTATTAAGTTAACTTGAGTTATATATATAATTGATTGCAAACGTTATTTGTGTTAAAATGTAAATAAAATGGGTATTTATCTCCCTTAGACGACATTAACCTCTCTTACAATGCTATAAAACGAACGTATTTAATCAGCAATAACAAATAATTTATGGCTTTGTTCTAATGCGGCTATTTATATGTCAATAATTTACAGATTGTATGGGATACCTAAGATTTTTAATAATAGCGCTAGACTACAGTTACTTAAAGTTCTTTGAATCCACCATTAATAAAACAACAGCACTCATACCAATACATAAGTTTATTGAGTTTGATGACACTGGTAATTATATTTAATTAATATTTGCATTTGCGAAATAAGAACGTATGTGGGAAGCTAATTTAGGAAATAATAATTATGGCAGAAATATCGTATCTGAAAGTGTGAATGAAATATAAAAAATGGCAATCCATTTAGCATAATCATAACAGTACAGTTTAGGAGCATTGATAGGCTTTAATGAGAATGAAATATGGGAGAGTGGTACGTGTATGATGGCAATGGAGAGATCTATTCTGAGATCCAAGAAGGTGCTTCAATTTACAGTTAAAGAAGGTGACTCTCTGCAAACGTTGGCAGGGTCGGGTCATAAACAATGAAGAATGCGCTTTATTGAATTGCCATAGGCTGGACTTTTGCCAGAGTGAACCCTATGCAATAATATCTAGCGCTGAAGAAGTCCAAAG
Organism: Epiperipatus broadwayi; assembly: GCA_028023455.1. Lineage (NCBI taxonomy): Eukaryota > Metazoa > Onychophora > Udeonychophora > Euonychophora > Peripatidae > Epiperipatus > Epiperipatus broadwayi. Next base: position 11,621,936 of record JAQFVV010006197.1, read on the forward strand.
GGGTTTACCAAACCTTGTCCTTGGTATTGGAAGTAAAAATGAACGAAGCACAAATATATATAAAACTAAAGGCCGGTATACACGTAACGCTTGAATTAATTAATATAAATATATATACTTAAAACTAAGAAATAAAAAATTATCGCCTATCTTTATTGATAAAAACCCAGCATACTGGTATGATTTGATTTACTACGTGGATATGGAAGAATTACATTTAATGCTAATATAATAGCTTATAGAACTAGAAGATCCCCCCCCCCCCTTTATATTACTTTAAATTACACATAAACTTCCCACAACGTATAACTAATATAAATCTATGGTTTTGAATGCTTTAATAAAGAAATAATTTACATATTATTAAAGATATATAAAGTTGGTGGCGGTTAGTGATTTCAAGAAAGTAATATTAATTTAATTCATATAAATATATTTAAAGTTTTTAGAAGTTAGCGCTATTATTTAATTAATCAAAAAAAAACACATTTCTAAGAAAACAGATTTTTGCTTAGTTTGTTTCGAAAATAACATTGTACAGTAATTATCAGATTCTGATTTTATTTCCCCAGACTTGCAGGCACCCGCTATAATAAGAATAACAAATTTGTTTTAAAAAATACTAGATTAATTACCCTCTGAAAAGTAAGGAAGATTTTCTTTTATTAAAAGAGATAGCGTAAGCATTTGCGATTCTGGGGGAAATTATCGACATATAATTTAGTATATGAAAATATAAAATATAATAATGAAAATAAAGTATTGCCGCATAGATGTGATATTAAGAAATAATAATTATTCAAGAGAGGTTTAATGTAGGAGAGATTACAGCTAAGTTATATAGAGAAAACAAGGTACACGACTAAAAAGGTAAGAATTTACAAATTACTTCATAATTGATATTAAATTTTCCAAATAAAAGGCTTTACAAAATGTTTAAAGAAACAGATAGGTGAAAGTTAAAATTATTCACGGTAACTTTAAGAGTCTAGCAGCATTTGAAATGATTACCTCTGTACAAACTTGGCTTTTCTTTTGATGATTTTCAGATTTCCCTCGGAGAACTAGATCTAGTTTGACGAGCATAATTATTGAGGCAGGTAGTAAGTTCAGTATTTAACAAACAGGCATATAGTTATAGTCTATGGGTATCGGGATCCATGGGCACAGATTTCAGGGAAGGCCATCTCGAATGGCGAGAAAGGTGAAGGGGATTTACTCACTACACATTGAAATTAAACGAACATAAATTTACTTGGCAACTGCTCTCATTGACTGTCTTAGTTCCTCTGTTAAATTAATTCATAATTATCCCATGCCTTGGTATTTGTGGAATCCTTTCTTGATTGGTTATTGCTAATCATTTTCTTTAATCTAATTAATTTCCAAAAGAATTTCTATACAAGCTTTTACCCATTGTGATGGAAGATGCCATTGTTAGATAAGTATTCAAACTGAAATTAATTTGATAAAAAAATGTTTGTGACAAAAGTAAATCAATTAAGTTTAGTTTCTAATTTTGATTTTAGAGAAACTTTTAATTAAATTTATTTTAGAAGATTATACAAGATTACGTTTCTCACCTTTAATTAATTTTGACTAATTACAATCGCATCTTCCATATTGGATTTAAAAGAAAAGTAGAGTTTAATAGCAAAAATAATTTAAAAACAAAATTTTATAGAATGACATATAACGAACTTTTTGTAGTAATTATTTGCTCATTATGTTTGTCTCTACAATATCTCTGTATATGAGCTGCAATCAATAAATAATTACTATAACTTTTATAAAATAAAAAAATACAGAACATATAATATATTTTGATATTATAATGTTATAATTAATCCCCCATTACCTATTGCGTATACATATTCCCTCTTTAAATGCTATATTTATTACTTTTATTTTTTTTGTGTGTGTATTTAAATTCAGATATTTATGCATATATCTTCATTAATAAGTATGTTAGTTAATAATAATCAAAAAAAAAAGGACAAAAAAATGTGTTAGTGAACGGAATATATACGCAAGAATAGGGTTTGAATTTAGCTTGGTAGCGGAAGATTTGAGGTGGGCTGTGAAGCGCAATCTGAATCTCAGATTCCGCTTCATTTTCCCGGACTTACAATTGATAAAAAAAATGTAAAAAAAATATCTTACTTGATGTTCCGGTGACAAAAGAACAACCTGGTTTGAAAGGAGTATGTGATTTATTTATAAAAAAAATTTATCAAACTAATGTTAACCCCCTCTTTTTTTTTCTTTGCTGCTATATGCTAAAAAACAAATTTTGACCTATCTATCACTGAGTGCAAAACTATTACAGTAAACTATATTCATATCTTTCTTTAAGAGTGTGGTTTGAATTCCTTATTTATCCATCTGTGATTTATTGTTATCTTACTTTTAATATTTTCCACGATCAGGAGGTTCAACAGGTCTTTTTACCTTTTCTACAGGCTCCAGGTCAGATTGCCTGTAGTCCATTGATGTAAGAAAATTTGTCATGTCTACTCCATTGGTAATTTGATTCCCTGACATCATACGGTACCTACTAATTTTAATAATATTTTCGATAGAGCTCTCAAAGATATTGCATTTAAAAAACTCATATGGAGGTTGGACAAGGTCTTCAAATTTGATTAAGTTACAAAAACTGTCACTATTAAGCATATACCTAAAGTTATTTTCTAAAGCTTTGACAAGGGCTGTGTTCAAAATTTTCACAGTATCACGAGTACCTCCAGATTCTAATCCCAATTGCTTATAGTTCTCATCAAAGGTCCTTTTAATTGGTTCTGAAGACAAACTTTCATCTATATTCAAGATCTGAACATTAAACATCCCTGTTGAAATATTTATTTTAGTCTGAACTTCCTGTACCTCCTTTTTCACTTCTTCCAGAGTCTTTTCTTCTTTGTACTTTTCATACACTTTGATGACTTTACCCATTTTATCATCCTGGGCTATGGTTTCTTGTCTACCTATTCTGTCTTGTATCAGCATTACTTCTCCATCCATCTTGTGGACTACATCGGTGTTTTCCTGTTGATAATTCTCCAAAAACCCTTCAGATTTAGTGTGAACTTTTTCATAGCCTTTCCTACAGTCTGCTCACATCTCGTCTATTTGTTTTAATATATTATTGTTCATTTCTCTACATAGTGTTGACATCCACTCCTTCATCTCCTTATTCTCAGCTTCAATTTTTTTTCCATGTTGGTGAACATAGTCACCAATAATGTTTCTAGGTGTAGGTTCTGTTTCTGCACAGATTCCATGGTTACAACCTCCATTCTGCTATCTGATTAGAGTATATATATATTTATTTTATTTATATATTTTTATTTATTATTATTATTTTTTTATTATTATTATTATTAAAGATACACAAAAATGCTCACGTATGGTTTCCTGTTGGTTTTTATTTATTTATGGCATGATACACCTCTCCCCCATTCTCAACAGACTCCCTCTTATTCTGCTCCCCATACCTGTACCCAATCTATACCTGATTTATTATATTTAGTATTCTACCATGCCTGACTTTCCTCATTTTCTAAACTTTAGTTCAAAATTTTATATATGTATTCAAATATATTATTATCTAATCTTTCTTGTCCTTCAGCCCTTTTGCTCAGTCTTTAGGTTTGGTTGTTCCTTTGCACCTGAAACATACTTAAAATTTTATTAATCCATATTAAAATTATCAAAACTTGCATTACATAGTTGAGTACATATTGTGTGATTTATTAAATAATGCTCTCTATATAACTTGTTAACTTTTGAAATCATTGTTTCTAATATTTTTTTAGTTTATTCAATCTACCACCTAATGACAAAATTTATAATGGTATTACTACTGGGCGCCAGTCAAGAGGAGTAGATTGTTACAACACTATTTTACTAGATGATCAGCTTTTAATCAATTGTACATTTTTATAAATACATATTTTTATTTATGACAGCTGTACAGCAGTTCAGATGTATAATATAATAAAGTAATTAAAGATGTCATTACTATTTGAAGCACATATCTTTTTTACATACTATGGGTGTGAAAGTATTTAAAAGCTGCCACTACTTTTCTTTCCCCACCCAAAAAAAAGGTAAATATATTTTAAAAAAATTTTTTTTGAAAAAAAAAAAAAAAAAAATATATACTGAATATTGTTTATGGAAAAAAATTTTCATATATGATTGACATTATTGGGAAAATTATATACATATTAGTAATGACTTGTAGCTAGTGTGTATAATATTTAAAAAACAAACATCTGCACTGGGTGTACAAACCAAGAAAAAAAATTTACACATATTTTTATTTTTTTAGAAAAAAAACATTATATAAATACTGAAATCTATTATTCAGGGTTCTGCAGGGTGTAAAAGTATTTAATAGCCCCACGGCTGGGCGTCCATACCCAGGAAAAAAAAACCTGTACCGGTCGGTTTCATCTGTTCATATAACAAGATCTAGAATCTAGGCAAAAGTACCTCGAGTCCAATCATGCACAAGATACATAAGTCAGGAACACTCATGAACTCTGCCCTATTTGCCTATTTTCCAGATCTACCAACTTATGAGCAACAATTCCAATGATACTGATCTAATTTATTTCTACCCACCGGCATCACAAAGTCATGACACAAAAAGACTCTTATTTGAACTTTATTCATGTATAGAATATTATTGTTAGCGATTTTCGATCATCTAGTAAATGAAACCTTTTATATAACATCAAAATTATTTCTATTCAATAAATGAAACAATGACTTAGATATTTAGAAAATATGTATAAGATTTATTGAGTTAACTTGATATATATATATATATAATTGATTGCAAATGTTATTTGTGTTAAAATGTAAGTAAAATGGGTATTTATCTCCCTTAGATGACATTAACCTCTCTTACAATGCTATAAAATGAACGTATTTAATCAGCAATAACACATAATTTATGGCTTTGTTCTAATGCGGCTATTTATATGTCAATAATTTGCAGATTGTATGGGATACCTAAGATTTTTAATAATAGCGCTAGACTACAGTTACTTAAAGTTCTTTGAATCCACCATTAATAAAACAACAGCACTTGTACCAATACATAAGTTTATTGAGTTTGATGACACTGGTAATTATATTTAATTTATATTTGCATTTGCGAAATAAGAACATATGTGGGAAGCTAATTTAGGAAATAATAATTATGGCAGAAATATCGTATCTGAAAGTGTGAATGAAATATAAAAAATGGCAATCCATTTAGCATAATCATAACAGTACGGTTTAGGAGCATTGATAGGCTTTAACGAGAATGAAATATGGGAGAGCGGTATGTGTATGATGGCAATGGAGAGATCTATTCTGAGATCCAAGAAGGTGCTTCAATTTATAGTTAAAGAAGGTGACTCTCTGCAAACGTAGGCAGGGTCGGGTCATAAACAATGAAGAATGTGCTTTATTGAATTGCCATAGGCTGGACTTTTGCCAGAGCGAACCCTATGCAATAATATCTAGCACTGAAGAAGTCCAAAGGGGTTTACTAAACCTTGTCCTTGGTATTGGAAGTAAAAATGAACGAAGCACAAATATATATAAAACTAAAGGCCAGTATACACGTAATGCTTGAATTAATATAAATATATATATATACTTAAAACTAAGAAATAAAAAATTATCGCCTATCTTTATTGATAAAAACCCAGCATACTGGTATGATTTGATTTACTACGTGGATATGGAAGAATTACATTTAATGCTAATATAATAGCTTATAGAACTAGAAGATCCCCCCCCCCTTTATATTACTTTAAATTACACATAAACTTCCCACAACATATAACTAATATAAATCTATGGTTTTGAATGCTTTAATAAAGAAATAATTTACATATTATTAAAGATATATAAAGTTGGTGGCGGTTAGTGATTTCAAGAAAGTAATATTAATTTAATTCATATAAATATATTTAAAGTTTTTAGAAGTTAGCGCTATTATTTAATTAATCAAAAAAAAACACATTTCTAAGAAAACAGATTTTTGCTTAGTTTGTTTCGAAAATAACATTGTACAGTAATTATCAGATTCTGATTTTATTTCCCCAGACTTGCAGGCACCCGCTATAATAAGAATAACAAATTTGTTTTAAAAAATACTAGATTAATTACCCTCTGAAAAGTAAGGAAGGTTTTCTTTTATTAAAAGAGATAGCATAAGCATTTGCGATTCTGGGGGAAATTATTGACATATAATTTAGTATATGAAAATATAAAATATAATAATGAAAATAAAGTATTGCCGCATAGACATGAAATTAAGAAATAATAATTATTCAAGAGAGGTTTAATGTAGGAGAGATTACAGCTAAGTTATATAGAGAGAACAAGGTACATGACTAAAAAGGTAAGAATTTACAAATTAATTCATAATTGATATTAAATTTTCCAAATAAAAGGCTTTACAAAATGTTTAAAGAAACAGATAGGTGAAAGTTAAAATTATTCACAGTAATTTTAAGAGTCTAGCAGCATTTGAAATGATTACCTCTGTACAAACTTGGCTTTTCCTTTGATGATTTTCAGATTTCCCTCGGAGAACTAGATCTAGCTTGACGAGCATAATTATTTGAGGCAGATAGTAAGTTCAGTATTTACCAAACAGGCATATAGTTATAGTCTATGAGTATCAGGATCCATGGGCACAGATTTCAGGGAAGGCCATCTCGAATGGTGAGAAAGGTGAAGGGGATTTACTCACAACACATTGAAATTAAACGAACGCAAATTTACTTGGCAACTGCTCTCCTTGACTGTCTTAGTTCCTCTGTCTAATTAATTCATAATTATCCCATGCCTTGGTATTTGTGGAATCCTTTCTTGATTGGTCATTGCTAATCATTTTCTTTAATCTAATAATTTCCAAAAGAATTTGTACATACGAGCTTTTACCCATTGTGATGGAAGATGCCATTGTGAGATAAGTATTCAAACTGAAATTAAATTGATAAAAAAATGTTTGTAACAAAAGTAAATCAATTAAGTTTAGTTTTTAATTTTGATTTTAGAGAAACTTTTAATTAAATTTATTTTAGAAGATTATACAAGATTACGTTTCTCACCTTTAATTAATTTTGACTAATTACAATCACATCTTCCATATTGGATTTAAAAGAAAAGTAGAGTTTAATAGCAAAAATAATTTAAAAACAAAATTTTATAGAATGACATATAACGAACTTTTTCTAGTAATTATTTGCTCAGTATGTTTGTCTCTACAATATCTATGTATATGAGCTGCAATCACTAAATAATTACTATAACTTTTATAACATATAATAGAAAAAATACAGAAAATATAATATATTTTGATATTATAGCTTGTTATAATTAATCCTCCGTTACCTATTGCGTATACGTATTTTTAAATGCTATATTTATTACTTTTATTTTTTTTGTGTGTGTATTTAAATTCAGATATTTATGCATATATCTTCGTTAATAAGTATGTTAGTTACTAATAATCAAAAAAAGGGACAAAAAATGTGTTAGTGAATGGAATATAATTGCAAGAATAGGGTTTGAATTTAGCTTGGTATTGGAAGATTTGTGGTGGGCTGTGAAGCGTAATCTGAATCTCAGATTCCGTTTCAATATGGAGGTAATAATTAGGTTGTTAGATAGAGCAGAGTTAGGTAGTTTATTTAGAATACACCAAAAGGTGGTCTATGAATATTTAGCTGAATCTCATAATTATAGGTGGAAATTATTGCAGAGCGATATAGGGGTTCAGATTTAATAGTATACAACCTAAAATTCTTATTGATTGTAATTTAGTACATAGGTTGAAAATGAAACTATAGAAAGATGGAGTTTGAGATCAAAAAACTAATTGATGATTTTATAATTATTATTGTAATATATTTTTAGAAAAAAATAAATAAATAAATAAAGATCAAGGATGAATATTATGGTATCTAAAAATACACAAAAAGTGTCAGTTTCTCATATTATAATAAGATTATTGTGTTGAAGCAAGAATACAGTAGTTATTATGTTCCATTTTGTCTTCTAATTCAACACCTTATTCATAATGGTTGATAATTGTAAAAAGAAGGAGAAGAATGATGATTTAAGGGAAACACCTGATTTGTGATATAAAAATAAAAGTATGTAAAGGTAAATATCACAGCAGCACCATATTACATGAAAAGGTAATTTTTTTTTTTTTTTTTGTGAATATCTAAAAGGTAAAAAAGGGAATGGAAAAATTTCAATTATTTATAGTGTTATTATATTATATTGGTAAATAACTTTATTACTATTGTTATTTTAAATTACCTGTTGATTAATATATATGTTATAATATCTTGTAAATAATATGATTAAAGTTGTTGTTTTGAAAGTACACTTGAGTATTAAATATTGCATTTTTTTGTGAGAGTTATTGTCACTATGTCACACGAACTCGAAGTATACAATTTGAGATGGAAATAAGAAAGTAATCCAGTTTAAAACAATATAACAATCAATTAAGCACACATTTCTTAAAAGAGATTTTAACTTACTGTAAGTCATATAAGTCGTTGACAATATTGCAAATTATTAAAGTATGCTTATTTATAAGGAATTAAATTATGAATTACTTATTATTAAAAGTATAACATAGACTTACAATTTAGATAATAATATTAGTTTAAGAATAAGTATTAGGGAACATAAATATAAAGTAGTAGTACAATTTTAATTAAAGATTCAGGTTATAAGTCTTTTCTTAAGTGACGCTGCTTATAGGATTCAGTAAAATCCCTCTTGATATTTTAGATGTGAATTAAGATTATCCTGAGATCTCCTTAGTATAAAATTATTATTATTATTATTTCTAATTATAATCCTATAGAAGTAATAATAATAACATTCAATATATAATAACATGATAGTATAATTTTTTCATTAGTTAATTGAAAGTTAATAATTATAGATGCTTTCTTATAGTCATTTAATTATGATTGTTAGTCATAGGAGTATGTAGATATTAAATAAGGAGGAGTGTCTAGGTAGTCTCATATCATTGGATAAATACTTTTGTATTTATTTAATGTTAAATGGTATGCAATTTTGTTGATAGGATAGGATAGTCTCACAATTGTTAATATTGACCAAAGATAATTGAGAAAATGGTAAGAGTCTTAAATAATATCTAGATAAAGTCATAGGATAGTTTAATATAGGGACTTGTCATATTGTCTAGGTGTCATCCTCCTGTTGGCAGGATACAATATATAAGGTGACATCTGATGATTATTGTTATAAACTTTTACAATTTAAGAGATTTATTTTTCATTTTTACAATATTCATGATTACTTGTATAACATGATGTCTGAAATACTTTTTAAAAAATCGTCTAAATCTTTTTATGACATTATAGTTATATTAAAACATAAATATTATTATGTTTTAATAGCAGCTAAATGTTAGAGTTCATCCAAAAAATTAATTTATTGTTATTATTAAAGTAATGATCTGGAAATATTTTTGTTCTATCATTAAATTATATTTGCGGAATGTGTGTGTGTGTGCTTTTCATTTGTATCTATACCATAAATAATAATAAAATATCTGCTGATAAGCTCTTAATTTTAAATATGTACGGTGACATTAAGTTAGAAAAGCACAAATATAAAATAATAAAGATAAATTCATTCTTTATTATCTTCATGTTTTACAATTACAAGATCTAATAATTGATTCCTTTTTTTAAAGTTACAATATATATTTAATGTGTTATTTAAATTGAATGTATAGATAAAAAAAGTTTTTAAATAACCCATTGTAGAACACAATTCTGTCCAACAACCTCTCATACAGCGTTGAATAATGCTTTACTTACCATACTTGTTAATTGCTGATTTGAGAATATTTGAGCACTTTACCTTTTTTTTTTACTATCTCTTTAAGAATAGCCAAATATCTTTTGCTGACTAATAACAGATGATTAGGTGGACCAGCTACTGAAAGAAAAAGTCCTAAATGTAATTAAATTGGAATGTCGTCGTCGTCGTCATCATCATCATCATCATAATAATAATAATAATAATAATGATGATGATGATGATGATGATAATGATGATGATAATAATAATAATAATAATAATAATAATAATAATAATAATAATAATAATAATAATTCAATTTATTCATAAATAAACAGCTCAAACAAGGCCACAAATATTTACAAAGTAGTATATATCTGTATTATAAATTACAAAGTAGTAAATACAGATATGTTTAAAATACTATTTACATTATTAATGTCAATGTAAGATTGCTTTTATTTTGTCCTTAAATTGTTTGTAGTTTAAAGATAAAATATCAATATTTGAAAACTTTTTATATTTCAATTGCAATCTATGCAATAGTGAATTAATTGAATGTTTTAATACAGATAAATAAAACAAATCATGACATCTAGAATTATAAGATGGAATCCTAATTGATTGCATATTCTAAGGATACAGTTTCATGTATTAATTTAAATAACAATGACATGTCCGTTAACAGTCTTTTATTAGATATATTGTTTACCTTCTTAGTATATATTTTATTTTTATAAATATATTTAAAATATTTATCTTATATTTTTTGTAATTTATGTATATTTGTTTGATTATATTGATTCCAAATAATAGACATAATGCAGAACAGGTACAATTAAAGCATTAAATAGTAATCTATATATTTCTATTGTAAATGGAATGTTTGATCTCAAAATCATCCCCATAATTTTAAGAGATTTATTAACTACTGTTTGAATATGCTCATTAAATGTATGATAACTTGTAAAAATAACACCCAGATCTTTCTGTTTAAATGTTTTGTCACTTTTGTTCCCATTAACATTATATTGACTATTATTAATTGTCATTTTTTTTGTATAAAACATTGAATTGCATTTTTTAATATTTGTTTGCATATTATTGATGTAGCACCAATCACAAAAATTATTAATATAATTTTGCAATATGTTATGATCATTTTTATGATCTTTAAAAAGATCTTAATATCATCTGCATAACATAATATATTTTTTTCAGTTATGACAGAAGCAAAATCAGAAGTATAAATGGCAAAAAGAATGGGATTTACTTCCTTGGGGTATTCCACATTCATAAGTGACCATAAAAGAAGAAGATTCTCCATTAATATACACATAATTCTTTCTATTAATAAGAAAAGACTTTAACAGTTTTAAAAGATTAATTGATATTTGATGTTATCTGCTTTTATTAGTAAAATATTATGATCTACTTTATCAAAAGCTTTAGATAAGTCAAAGTAAATAACACCAATTGACTTTGAGAATCATTAACTTGTGTAGATCTTTCCAGTAGAAAACCATGTATAAATAAAGAAATAATATTTTTTAATTGATGTATAATCCTATTATAAATTGATTTTTCCAATATTTTACCACAAATTGGTAATAAAGAGATAGGTCTAAAATTAGATACATCTGATTTTTTCCCAGATTTATAAATTGGACTTATTTTTGCAATTTTCCAACAATCAGAAAAAATAGATGTTTTTAGAGCCTTGTTAAATATATATACTAAAATAGAAGCTAAAAGTTCATTACAGTCTTTATAAATAAATATAGGTATATCATCATGTGCAATACTTCTTTTATTTTTAAAGATTTAGATGCCATTATAATCTCATTTTTACTTAGATTAGATATACTTATAACATTATTATTATTTATAAGATTATTAATAAAATAATAATTATATGAATTCATATTATTATGAATCATTTGTGATGAGAAATATCTCATAAAATCATCTGACTTAATATTTGTTGTTTCTTTATTTCTAACTTTAAGATGTTCTTTCATGATATCCAAAAATTGTTTTGGATTGTTACTAATGTTATTTTGTATGTTTCTCATATACAAATGAAAGTCTTGTCTTTCCAATTTTCTTATTAAAAATCTATAATTTTTAAAGTTATTTAAAAACAGTCTATCTTTATATTTTTTTAACAAATTATAAAAATATCGCTTCTCTTTATACATTTTATAAGTTTGTTTGAAAACCATTTAGGATATTTAGTTGATTTAACATGTTTCATTGGAATAAATCCATTTACTATGTCAAATAATAATTTTTGAAATATTTCTGCTGCTATTGAAGCAACTGTACTATTGTAAACTTCATCCCAGTTCATTATAATAGTAGTAGTAGTAGTAGTAGTCATAGTGGTAGTAGTAGTAGTAGTAGTAGTAGTGGTAGTGGAGGTGGTGGTGGTGGTAGTAGTGGTAGTAGTAGTAGTAGTAGTAGTGGTGGTGCAGTAGTAGTGGTAGCAGTAATGGTAGCAGTAGTGGTGTTAGCAGTAGTAGTAGTAGTAGTAGTGGTGGTGGTGGTGTTAGCAGTAGTAGTAGTAGTAGTAGCAGTAGTAATACAGTGGTAGTAGTAATGGTGGTAGTGGTGGTGTTGGTAGTTGTGGTGGTGTTGGTGGTAGAGGTAGTAGTAGTAGCAGCAGTAGTAGCAGCAGCAGCTGTAGTAGCAGCAGCAGCAACAATAACAACAACAATAATAATAACAACACATTCGAAATAGAGATAAAATAATAACCAACCTCCACTTATATGCAGCAACATGGTCATTGTTAAAACAACCATCAATGATGTGAGTGCTGCAAAGAAAACTATCATACAACTAACATTCAACGTGACATGTGGCCAAAACTAAATAAGCTCCTCAAACTTTAGAACTCTGATTATTGTTGCTTTTTTATTTTTTATATTGTTATAGTCCATTAACCACAAAGTGTAACCACTAAATTCATTTATATATGTTTACCCTAATATTATTCATTGTACGTTAAATTTGAAATTTTCTAGATGTAAACTTATGTAAACCATTGATATCAATAAAGCCTTTATTGAAACGTAATAATAATAATAATAATAATAATAATAATAATAATAATAATAATAATAATAATAATAATAATAATAATAATAATAATAATAATAATAATAATAATAATAATAATATATTAAAGCTAATAATTTTGTGATAAAAAATAATGCACGACCTAACATACATAAAAATATGAATACAACATAAAATAGTTTATTAAAAATAAAAAGTTTTTCATTATTACAATGCAATCCATAAGTAATTTTGTAATTTTTTTTCTTGATAAGTCACTAACATTAATTTTAGTGTTCTTTATAAATATATAATATTTAATGGCAAAATAACAAATTTGATACTCACAATGGGATTTAAAAACTATTATTTCAATTAGTAAACCAAAATCATATCTGGTTAATTTTGATGTTTGAAAGACCTTTGTTTATTTTCTATATTTTTAAAATAGTCAGATAAAATAAATAATTGATTGATGGTTAAAACTTCACACATTTATATTATTCAAATATTTTCAAGTCAAAAAGCCTAGTTCATCGAAATATCGGTATGTAATGGAAAATAATACTCATTTACATCATTCAACCATAAAAACATCAAATGTAATAAAATAATTCTTGATGTAAAGTTTTGAAGTGTTTGTAAAGATTTCAAGTTATTCCATTACATAATCTTTTTAAATACATCTGGGTTTATATACATTTGACAGAATAGATTTATGGAAAAAATTCTGATTCTATAAAACAGAAAATTTATTTTTTTAAATTTCTTTTGCAGGTAAAGATTTATATTTATCTCAGTGTAGATGTTCATCCAAACCAAGATTTTTAGTAATTTTTGATATATGGATTGATAAAAGATATTTAAATTAAAATGTCTTTTACAGGTACATTTTTTATAGTATAATGTATATTTATATTTATTAAAATTTAAAAGTAATCATCCATTCTGCTATTTTTATCAAGTCCTCATTTACAAATTTCTTCAGTAGACTATTTAAAATATTCTGATACAACCAAAGCAATATCATCAGCAAAATAAAAAATCTTGGAATAAAGAAAAAAATTCAGCAAAATATTAACATAGATAGTAAAAAATCAAGGCAAGGATGAATTCTGAGGAAGTTTATATCTGTTTATTTTAGAATTACTCAAAATATTACTAATTTTAACAAACTGGATTCCTTTGCTTAAATAAGATTTAAACCATTCAAGAATATTATCCCTTATACCCTAATAATTTAATTTAATAAATCATGAGGAATACAATCAAATGCTTTTCATAATTCCAAATATATACCTATAGTCTTGTGACCTTTTTCTGAAGATTCAACAATAACTAAAACATTTAGATAAAGCCAATTCTGTAGATTTTTCTCTTTAAAAAAAGTTACTTGTTTGAAGAATTACATTTATGAAAAAATAAAATAATTCTATTTTTAACTAAATATTTCCAAAATTTGAGATAATATTAATAAAAGCAAAATAGGCCATTGTTTTTCAAACATTCTCCATTTTTAAAAGTAGGTGTAGCAACAGAAGATTTTAAGCAATCTGAAAATATAACTGAATGTACAAAAAAAATTGAACAAAAAAGGCTACACTTGTAATATAATGGAAATATTTTAAATTAATATTCTGACAGAAAATCATCCAAACCAATAAAAAATTTTATGTCTTATGTAAAGATGCTAAAATTTTAAATTCTTCATCTCTTTAAAAGCTAAAGAATTCATGATAAATTTCTCATAATCAAAAACAAAAAATCCGTAATTATTAGTAAAATTATCCATTAATATCTTGAGAAGATCTCAATGGAAATAAAAGCTGGTTCAATAAATATTATAATATAGTTATTAATAGTTGTTTAATTCAATCTTATTTTGATTTATTATTTATTTATTAATTCATTTTTATAAATCAAAATTGAAAATACCATTTTTTTAATGTATTTATCATTATGTTAAATAAAGATGTTTCACTTATTTATATTGAAATATTATAGACAGTGGCCAACATTAGCCAAGTCAGATATTACAATCTTATTCAAACAAATTTAGAATGGGGAAATGAGAAGCATTTTTTTCATATTTTTTATAATAACAATTTTTAACTGATTTAAAGATTTTCATTCCTTAAGTGATAGTATAAAAATTCCAAACATTTTTTAAATAATAAGAATGTGAATATTTATAGTTTGTTAATGTTAGTTGTAAAAGAGAGAGAAAAGTATAAAAAATAATGAAAGAAATAATATTTTTTCTTGCTTTTCAATAATTTCAGTTTATCTACTAGTTTTTAATATTTTAAAAAAAGGATTAGAAAGCTATAAATAGCATTTTAAGTAATGGTCATCAGTTTTTAAAAATAAAAGAAGAAAATGATGTTTTAATACTTTTATTTAATGAAAATTAAGTTTTTCTTTTCTCTTTATCTCTCTAAAAAGAATGTATTTTTCAAATCAAAGTAAAATTAAAGGATATTGTTTTGGGGTAATTAAGAAAAAAATAACTACAGGGAAATTTCAATAATTACAATTAATAGTTTTTTAATTTAAAGAAAGAAGGGAGGAAAACAATATTTTTGTAAAAAGAGACTCAAAAAGTCAGGGTTTAACGTTATCATGTCTGAGATAATGTGATTGGATGGAAAACAGAAGTGTTTCAAAAAATAAGATAGTGGAGGCCAGTAAAGCATTATACTTCAGTATCTAGGCTAGTTAGCAAGTCATTCTTGATCCAGTTATTGAAGAAAACAATAATAGCAGTTCATCTGTGATGAGAACAATAAGAAATAATTTTGTAGTCTGAAGTAAGACTAATCTTGCTACTAGTTTAAAAA
Organism: Epiperipatus broadwayi; assembly: GCA_028023455.1. Lineage (NCBI taxonomy): Eukaryota > Metazoa > Onychophora > Udeonychophora > Euonychophora > Peripatidae > Epiperipatus > Epiperipatus broadwayi. Next base: position 11,637,718 of record JAQFVV010006197.1, read on the forward strand.
AGTTTTTTGAAATGAATTTGAAGAAATCACCTGCTATGCTTTAGCTAAAAGCTAAAATATCACCAAACTTAAACATGTAATCTGTTCACTAAAAGTTAAGATATAGAAAAAACAATACCTTTTGGAGAAATCTGCAACAAGTCTTATGTTTTATTCAAAAGCATGACTGTTTAGCCTGTGTTAATCTGATCTGAAAATTATTGTATTGGAAAATGGATAAACTTAAACTGCGTTAGTTTACTCTAGACATTTGTGTTAATTTGGAAATTAATATTAGCTACAAAATACAGTAATGAATAACTTTTAATGACAATAATATATCAATTCAACTTGTGTTAACCCACCTTGGAAATTATTGTTTTTCTTTTAATCTGAAGATTTGAAGAATTAAGAAGGAAAATTAACAAGAAAAAAACTGAAAATTATAACTACCAAAGAAGGACTTAAAAAATGAAACCATGTTAATATAAGATAAATAACTTTTAATGACAATAATATATCAATTCAACTTGTGTTAACCCACCTTGGAAATTATTATTTTACTTTTAATCTGAAGATTTGAAGAAACAAGAAGGAAAATTAACAAGAAAGAAACTGAAAATTATAACTACCAAAGAAGAACTTAAAAAATGAAACCATGTTAATATAAGATATTGTATAATTGATAATAATAGATACTTTTAATTAATTAATTTAGTAACAATAATCTACAAGTTAATCTTATTTGCTATATAAAATTATATTTTTATAGAAATTGGTTTGATTTGGAATTATCATATTGTCATATCTTTTTGGAATTTATTAATTTATTAGTCAATTTTATCTAATAATTGTTTAAAAATAATATTAATGTTTTTATTCTTCCAGCTATTTGTTCTATGAATTGGGTGTCTGTGTGACTTGATTTTATTATAGCATTGTAATTTAAGGAATTTTCTAGTAAAATTATTTAAATGAAAGTAAATTATATTTTTTGTTTACTGTCATAGTCCCTAGGGTCCTGTGATCTTGAGATAGCTCTACAGCAATAATGGATAATTTATATGTAAGTGGGGTATGTGTTTGTGTTTGTACATCCATATAGTTCTCAGGGTGGCATAAAAGTGAAGATCATATTTAAAGTCCACTCACTGACTTTATTTATGCAGATGAGAAATTAGGTTATAGGTGGCCTGCACAGTCATTTTTATTTTATGGTTAGAGCACTGATGATGATTAGTAAGAATCAGGATTCCAAAATATTTTTATTATGATACTTTAGCACTTAATGATTGTTTTATATTTTTCTTAAGGTTGATAATGGCTAGATAAATAGCCTACCATTTGATATTAAATCTTTTTAGATCCAGTCACAAGGTGGCAAAGTGTTAATTAGTCTTGTTTTATGCTGGTGATATAACTTATAATTATTTATTATTATTTCCCTCATAACTCCTTTTATATTTGTTGATGACTATTCATTGTCAATGTTAATTTAATGTTAATTGATGATAACTCTTTATTTAAAGGGTATTATGATAGTTTCCTATCTCCCCATATTTATCCCTTATTTCAATTGTCCTGTTACAAATGGAAAATAATTGTTTTATATTATACCCAATGTGGGATGTTGATATTTGTCATGGTCAACCCTTTTTACATTCTGTTACTATGCATATTTAGACTTGTTTGTTTTTTAAATAAAATATAACTCCTTTAAATTTTTTACTAAGAATGCTTAATATTGTTTTGTAATAAATAGTATATAATGAAATCAGGTCAAATTCTGTTAAAAACTTATAACTAGACAAACTATTATTTACTACATATATTATAGGATTATAATAAGGCTGTATTATGAACAGTACATTTTGCTAAAAACAGATTTATTAATTTAATTGATGTGCATTTTCAAATATATAACAAACTAAGATGACTTTTTTTTAATTATTAGAAATTTTTTGTTTGTTTATTGTTAATAAGTTGCACATCATTCAAGATAATTCATCAGCCGATATATGTAAAGCAAGAAAGAGTCAAACTGTTATTATAGTGTTTTCAATTTAAGACTCATAGTTTTGTAGTTAAGTAGAGATAAAAGGTGGCTGCTGGGGGGTTGCATTAGATCCTAAGATCTAGGTGCAGTGCTCTCAGATCCAAGGCTCCTCACTGATGAAGGCCACAAGCCAGAAACTAGTCTGGAGATATTGAATGAGTAGGCAAAGATGAGGATTTTATGCACAAGCCTTCTGGCTTCCATTGATAACTCTGGCTTGCACTGAATAGCAATATGTATAGAGAGTTTAGTCTATTTTAATGTTACTGTATTATTATAAGAATTAAATGTTTGCATATATATATATATGCACTGAATAGCAATATGTATAGAGAGTTTAGTCTATTTTAATGTTACTGTATTATTATATAAGAATTAAATGTTTGCATATATATATATATATATATATATGCACTGAATAGCAATATGTATAGAGAGTTTAGTCTATTTTAATGTTACTGTATTATTATATAAGAATTAAATGTTTGCATATATATATATATCTGGTTATAAGTTGATGAATAAATGTATAAACAATTTTGATAAACTAGAGACCAGTTTAATTTAAATCAAATTGACAATATTTATTTAACAACAAAAATTCAAAACTTTTTAACTTCATAAAAAGATATGATTGTGTGTGTCAAGCATATATTTCTACCATATTAATGATTACATGTGTTCACTATTCCAACCCTTACCCATGGTAGATATACATAACAAGGCACTAATTATTTACAAAGCAGATAAAAATAATAAATATAAAAAAATAAATTGACTATGAAGCTAACTAACTTATTTACAATATTATACAAGTGTATGTGTAATATCCTTGTTGTCCAATTCCAGTTATTGATGTTCCATCTTCTTTGGAAACCTTCTATGTATGTACAATTCCCTAAAGTTGATAGGAAAGAGCATCCATGAAGAATAATCATTCATACCAAAAAATAAACATGAATAATTGTTAGTTAATGATTAACAAATAAAACACAAACTCTGTCCTATAGTAATGAATGTACTTAATATGAAATAGTAAATAAAAAAATCTTACCTCATTCCATATCATTATAGCAATGATGAATAAGTGTCAAAAGGAAAAGCTCACCTAAACTTTATTTAACATAAAAAAATTTTTTAATCTAACTTAACTGAAACACAGGCTTGTTATATACCTGTGGCTATATATATGTAATATAGGGTATATGAGCACAGACTTTCACACCACCCACCTCTCTCCACTCTATATAATAACACTGATACGCCTAGACACATATATGCTGAAAAGATAAATAATCACCAATATACGTATTTCATGCTAAACCAGCAATCATCAATTGGTCCAGACTATCATCTTTACACACATATATAGTATAAGTGCTCAGATATATATTAAGATAGACTATCCTCATAGTTTAATGGACAGGCTTCAATCCACTCCACACTCCAACTCTTCAACCATCCATCCAATTGAAAATCTGATGATGGAATGCTCAAAGGCCACCCTGAGGCCGAGATTATTGTCACACCCATGTTGACCTAAGGTCAATCTGAACATCACATGTTCAGGACATAATCCATTTAATACATATGCAAGGATGGGCAGACATCTCTATAATGTAATAACTGAAGCACAGGCTTGTTATATACCTGTGGCTATATATATGTAATATAGGGTATATGAGCACAGACTTTCACACCACCCACCTCTCTCCACTCTATCTAATAACACTGATACACCTAAACACATATATGCTGAAAAGATAAATAATCACCAATATATTGTAGCGTTTTCCGTTTTACTAGACCACTATCCCCCAAATATATATTTGGCGTGAGTTGATCAAACTGTATCAAGAAAAAAAGAAAGTTGTATTTCTATTCTTAACACAGCTATTTTTCCTGATCGACTCCGGCCTATTAATTGATTACGAATTTGTACCATAGACATAAATCAACTTTTAATTTTATTTCCTATGGGCGCCAGGATTCCTAAGAATCCGCTGAAATATCCCCAGCACCTCTCGCAAATTGTAAAACAAAGAAAAATAAAAAGATCCTTTTATAATATTTTTATTTTGTACGGTAATTCTACCGTAATGAGAATTAATATTTTTTTACGATTGTTAGCCCTGGCGTATTGAAACATATTGGCAAAGGTAACTTACACTTAAATCCTATTTCACTAAAATAAATCTAATAACAAAAATAATAACTTCTATTAATAACGACAATAAAAAAAAGTTGATAAAAGTATAATCTCTTTTATTCTAACAAAATAAAACATTTCTAGGTTAAATATTGTTTAATACTTTGGAGAGAACACATTTAATTTAGGTGGAAAATATATAGAAAATATCAATATCATTTAAAATAAGCAAAAAGTTTTTGGTTAATTAAGAGTCTCTCATATAGAAATATAAAGTCACTATCGGGATTCCTTTTATAGCTATATTTTCACGAGTAGTTTTTTTTTTTTTAACTATTTAATTTGGTCACAATCAGGGTTATTATTCTTAACTTACCGGTAAGCTTTGTGAATTCACGAATGTTGTAGCGAACTATGCATAGTTTTCTGTAATAATGAGCTCGGCCGTTCGGTTCTTGCTTGTTCTTGTGGTCCATTTCCCAGTTGGTCACGAAGGTTTTCCTGGGGTACATCATTAGGTCTGATGTTTTCAGGAGCTCCGGTTCACTGCGACATTGAATTCCTTCGGTGACAGTGATCTTGGACATATTAAATGTTATCCAAGACCAACTACGAAATAAAACGAACAAGACCCTCCTTCAACCGGATCCCTCCTTTTTATATCCAGTTTTAGGGCTTCTGCGCATGCTCGTACCATGCCTTTCTAATCTTATACAGTTTTTTAAAATTTTATGTACTAAAGTCTCTATTTTCTTATCAAGTTTTCGGCCATGTTTAATTAGCTAGAAATATTTTTCTTTTAGCTTATCTTTTTACTTGCTTTTGGAATTCTTTTTTGTTCTCTCCAATTACGTTATTACTAATTAAAAAAATATCGAAGAATAATTTAACTTTCATTGTACGCTCTTAACAAAAATTATACTAATCAAAAAAAATCGAAATTTACTTTTTTAGCTTTTACCAAATGCCAATATATTTGTAACATATATAAATAAATGTTACAATATGTATTTCATACTAAACCAGCAATCATCAGTTGGTCCAGACTATCAGTTATTACATTATAGAAATGTCTGCCCATCCTTGCATATGTATTAAATGGATTATGTCCTGAACATGTGGGGTTCATATTGACCTTAGGTCAACATGGGTGTGACAATAATCTCGGCCTCAGGGTGACCTTTGAGCATTCCATCATCAGATTTTCAATTGAATGGACGGTTGAAGAGTTGGAGTGTGGAGTGGATTGAAGCCTGTCCATTAAACTATGAGGATAGTCTATCTTAATATATATCTGAGCACTTATACTATATATGTGTGTAAAGATGATAGTCTGGACCAACTGATGATTGCTGGTTTAGCATGAAATACGTGTATTGGTGATTATTTATATGTGTTTAGGTGTAGCAGTGTTATTAGATAGAGTGGAGAGAGGTGGGTGGTGTGAAAGTCTGTGCTCATATACCCTATATTACATATATATAGCCACAGGTATATAACAAGCCTGTGCTTCAGTTATTACATTATAGAGATGTCTGCCCATCCTTGCATATGTATTAAATGGATTATGTCCTGTACATGTGGGGTTCAGATTGGCCTTAGGTCAACATGGGTGTGACAATAATCTCAGCCTCAGGGTGGCCTTTGAGCATTCCATCATCAGATTTTCAATTGGATGGACGGTTGAAGAGTTGGAGTGTGGAGTGGATTGAAGCCTGTCCATTAAACTATGAGGATAGTCTATCTTAATATATATCTGAGCACTTATACTATATATGTGTGTAAAGATGATAGTCTGGACCAACTGATGATTGCTGGTTTAGCATGAAATACGTATATTGGTGATTATTTATCTTTTCAGCATAGATGTGTTTAGGTGTATCAGTGTTATTAGATAGAGTGGAGAGAGGTGAGTGGTGTGAAAGTCTATCTAACTTAATAAATTTTCCCCCCTTTACTTTCTTGCTTTCAACCATAATGGACTCTTCCAAGTTCTAAGCATGTTTAAGCTTCCCAGTATGAAGATATATTAAACTATAATTTTTACAAATGTATATATTGTAACCGGACCCCATACAACCCCTTTATTACATCAGTCATAACAATTTTCTGATGAGCATGCTGCAGGAAGGAACAATCAATTGGTATTCTCAGATGCAGATGTTAACGCCCCCTACAACAATATTTCCTGCTCATCAGAGGATGTGGCAACATAGAGGTTAGAAGCATCTAGTTATTTATATGTTTGACTTGGCAAACAGCGCCACTAGAGCTCAACTTCACCACAACCTTAATTACAAGGGTCTAATTATGCCTGACATAGCTCAGTAGCATGATATTCCTATGAATCAGTTCAATGAATGACGAGTGATGCAAAAAGAATAAACAAATGAATAAATAAATAAACAAATAAACAAAACTGAACAACCGGAGAACTAAAAGTAGTTTTAGGTAACAATTATTTTATTTAACAATTTATAACGTCTAATTCAAAGTTCCACTCAAGAGATGATGCCCACAAACAGTTTAACTTTGCAATAGTTCATTTTCAAGTCCATTAATGTGGTTTAAATTATTTCCACCAAAATCAATGTCCATATGAGTATTAAACATTTCGCAATCTCATATTAATACGCAGAGAAGCATTTAGAAGTCATATTAATATTTTATTACTTTCAGTAATCTGGTTTGGATTATTTCCACCAATTCAATATCCATCTGAGCATTAAAACATTTTGCAAGTCTCATGTCAATAAGCAGAGAAGCATTTAGAAATCATATAATATTTTATTACTTTCAGTAATCTGGTTTGGATTATTTCCACCAATTCAATATCCATCTGAGCATTAAAACATTTTGCAAGTCTAATGTCAATAAGCAGAGAAGCATTTAGAAATCATATAATATTTTATTACTTTCAGTAATCTGGTTTGGATTATTTCCACAAATTCAATATCCATCTGAGCATTAAAACATTTTGCAAGTCTTATGTTAATACGCAGAGAAGCATTTAGAATTCATATAAGTTTCATATTTATACGCAGAGAAGCATTTAGAATTCATATAAGTTTCATATTTATACACAGAGAAGCATTTAAAGTTCATATAAGTTTCATATTTATACACAGAGAAGCATTTAAAGTTCATATAAGTTTCATATTTATACATAGAGTAGCATTTAAAGTTCAAATAAGTTTCATATTTATACATAGAGTAGCATTTAAAGTTCATATAAGTTTCATATTTATACACAAAGAAGCATTTAAAGTTCATATAAAAATTAAGCATTTGTAATTTTATATTCAAATATTTTATAAATAGTTACCTTCCATTTATTCAAGAAAAGAGAAAAAAAAAAGTCATTTCATTTCAATAGCATTATCCGTAAAATCATGACGTGGAATGGAAAATTGAAGCTTTTTTTAATTTACCCCTTTATCATCACCATTTCTTTCAATAACGCTTTCTTTTCCATATTTTTTTAGTGTTAGTAAAAGTTATATTTTAGGATGACAAAAGTCAGAATTGAATAATACACCTTTTAAAACAAACAAAAAAAAAATTCAATCTAATCTGTTGCTCTCTGAATTTTCTTCTCCTTTCTTGCTGAGTCTAATTTGCATGCTGACTCATTTTCTAATTGGGGAGGAAGGATCTTTTGAAAATATACACATCATTTCAGTGCTAGAAGTTATAAATCAAACTTTTTTCAAATTTTTCTGAAAAAAATATCAGATAGACTTTTTCATACGTTTGCTGTTTTTTAAGATGTGAGGGAAAAATAGTTTTTTAAAATATATATCCATGTGAAACAAGCATGCTTGTTTCAATATATATATATAAATAATATATAATAAATCAAAACATTCATTAATTCATCTTGATAAATGTTCATGAGTTTGGCATTAATGTCTTTTATGGATAGTCTATTTCTCTTCAGTTTATCCTTTTTGGTAAGTCAATCATCACTTGATAGAATTCCTCAGCAACATGTTTGAAATTGTGTTGTTTCCATTTGCTGCAATTGCTTTCCTTCTTGATCCATTTAGACATTTAGTAAAAAACATTTGGTGTTTCTTCAGGTATTATACAGGCAAGTAGATTAAGTCATCACCCTTCTATAGTTGCACAGCAGCACTCCTGTCATATGGAAATATTAATTTAGCCAGAGTACATTGTGTGGCAGTTCATAATAGATTTATTTTTTCTTAATTTAGCATTTGGCATTTAATGGCTTATATAAGAAAAATGTTACTTCATCATTTATACATATATTAATGATGTTATATTTTTTCTCCAATGTTTGAATAATAGCACAGTTTTTATTTTTAAACATCAATTTAAAATCAGTTCAATTCTTTTGTCAAACTGCATTAATTTATCAAACTTTTCTCTAAAACTTTCAACAGATACACTTTAAACATGCTTACATGACAGCCAATCAGATGGAATAATGACATCACATGGACTTCTCAATTCTCAAACATCAGAACAAGAAGAAAAAGATGGGACCCACCTTTATCTATGCCTCAATTTATATATAAATAAGCCAGATTCAAGCATTTTGAACTAAGAGTGTGAAGCTTAAATACCTTCACATTTAATTCACTAAATATTATATATAAATAAACAATGCGAAAACTTTCAATTTACTATGAAGCAATTTTTTTAAAATCTAATGAAATGATATGAATAAATGTAAATATAGCAAATTTATTAAGCACAAACAGATAACATTGTAATAACATGAAAGCTAAAACCTTCAACAGATATGCTTTAAACATGCTTACATGACAGTGAATCAGCTGGAATAAGGACATCACATGGACCTCTCAATTCTCAAACACAAGTTGGAACTATAAGAAAAAGATGGGACCCACCTTCATATATGCCTCAATTTATTAAGGACTCAATTTATTAATATCATTTCATTAATATTAATATCATGTCATTAGATTTTTAAAAAAATTGCTTCATAGTAAATCAAAAGATTTCATGTTGTTTATTTATATATAATATTTAGTGAATTAAATGTGAAGGTATTTAAGCTTCACATTCTTAGTTCAAAATGCTCGAGTCTGGCTTATTTATATATAAATTGAGGTATAGATGAAGGTGGGTCCCATCTTTTTCTTATTGTTCTGACTTGTGTTTGAGAATTGAGAGGTCCATGTGATGTCATTATTCCATCTGATTGTCTGGCTGTCATGTAACCATGTTTAAAGCGTATCTGTTGAAGGTTTTAGCTTTACATTATTACAATGCTATCTGTTTGCACTTAATATAAACTTTTCTCTGTTTGTCGATTATAGTTTCTTATAATTTTGTGCTATGAAGATTATATGGATAATTTGGAATGTTTGAACAAGATGTCCATTTTCTCTTGGATTTGAACATTCAATCTTTAAAGGTTGGCTTTGTGCACTTATTATAACTTTTGAAAAATAACAAAAGACAATGGAAATAAAGTGGGTTTGCTTTTATACTTTGCTTAGTTTCCAGTGTTTAGTATACTAGCATTTTCATTTCTTTTTCTGTGGCTGTAACTGTCTATCGATGCATGAATTATATTGATTGTAGTTAAAAAATAAAATTATGTAATAGAGTTCTACTTTTATTTTCCATACTTGTCTGCCTAGTGATTGGCTTAACATTAGATCATCACTATGTTTACTAAGTCTAAGTCTTTATTCATTACATACAACACATTAATAAGTACCTCATTGTTGGTATATATATATATATATATAATATATATATATAACATATTTTGCGGGTTCATCCATGTTAAAAAACTTAATATTAATATACTGACATTTCAACTTGGTCACACAAGCCATCCACAGAGTTATAAAAGGTAGAAAGATGGTTGTAGAGGCACTACAATCACTGATTTGAATAAAATGTTAAAATTCCACCAATAGCAAAAATTTTAAATTTAGGAATGTTTTTAAAAAAAATCTTTCCAAATAGGAGGAAGTTTGCATGTATCATCTTGCTTATTGATACAATCTGGCCTTTTAAGTATCTCAGTGGCTTCTCTAATTTTGCATTGGTAGAGATTATCACATCTGGATATGATCCTAATTTTGCATTGGTAGAGATTATCACATTTGGATATGATCCTGGTACCAGGATCATATCCAGATGTGATAATCTCTACCAATGCAAAATTAGAGAAGCCATTGAGATACTTAAAAGGCCAGATTGTATCAATAAGCAAGATGATACATGCAAACTTTCTCCTATTTGGAAAGATTTTTTTTTAAAAACATTCCTAAATTTAACATTTTTGCTATTGGTGGAATTTTAACATTTTATTCAAATCAGTGATTGTAGCGCCTCTACAACCATCTTTCTACCTTTTATAACTCTGTGGATGGCTTGTATGACCAAGTCAAAATGTCAGTATATTAATATTAAAAGTTTTTTAACACGGATGAACCCACAAAATATGTATTTTATATATTTAACCCGTGCAAATCTTTGTTTTAACATATATATATAGGAAGGGTTTCTTTAACTAGTTTTTTGTTTCTCATTAAACAAGAGAAGTTAGTTCATTGTGATATTTGTTAAATTCGGTACTTAAAAAAGCAAACATTTGTCATGTATATATATGCATGTTTACAAAAAAATGAGTGCATATTCAACCACCTGTTAGTTGAATTTATGTTTTAAGTGGGTTTGATTTGGTAGTATGGATAAATCAAGGTTGGTTTCAATAGGATTGTAAGCTATCCTTACAACTCCCGTCCTTACAGGGTTAAAATTTTATGACAAAATCAAAATTTTAACACTTAAGTGATGTACATATTGATTTAGCATTGGATTGTGTTTTTTAAGAAGGGTTATAAAGCCTACTCATTTTATCTTCTGATATTCCCTTAACTATATCCATATTCCCTTAACTATATCTAAGTTCTTTCATGATTTCCTACTTTATTAACTACATTACAGTAAGGTGAGATTTATAGATGGGTTTCTTTTTTATGATGGTTATATGGTTTAATTCAACCAGTAATGTGGATTTATTGCAAATGGCAGGTAATTAAATTCATTAACCTTAATCCTGCTCCCTTTGGATACTTATTAGATCTTTTTAAGGACTAAAAATATTGGACTGTCTATCATTCTGTATGGCTCAACTCCTAAGTGTTGGTTGGCTTTAAAGTATCCCAGTAATTGCTTTTGTGCATACCTGGGTATACTCTCATCACAAATTAATGATTATTTTTTATGGATGGCATCTCCCTTTTTTCAAATTTTAACTAAAACAATTACCTGTCTTTTAACTTGCATATAAGCTAAGTATGTTAATTATGTGGTCACTCTGACTGACCAAAATATGGCTTCAAATTGTGGGCATTGTATGTACCCTTAATTTCACCTACATCTATCTTAAATGTGTTTGGACCTGATTGTTTCACAATAATGAATGGTCCATTATATCAGTAGTAAAATTTTTGATATGTATTTTCTTGCTGTTTACTTAGATGGGGCATTTTAATAAAAACCTTATCCCTTATTTTGAAATCATGTGCCTTTGCTCAACCTTTTGCACTACCTGTTTATACAATTTTTATATATTACTTTCCATGTCACTTATGTTTAACCATGAGTTGGTATGTTTAAACATGAGTTTGGTACTTGATTGCTATCATGTTATGCTCGAATTGCTTGGTTGGCCTATACCATATGTTTGACTGGATGGGCATAAGCTATGATTTAATGACATGTGTAGGTTATCTATTCATGGCCTACTTGCTTTTGAACACTTTTTGTGTCTGTGTCATGTTTGGTTGTTTTTTAAACATTATATCTGGGTTCATTCTTTTGGGTTTGACCAGTTTAAAGGTTTCACATCATAATCCTTGAGGTCCATTCTTACCATTTGCTTCTTAAGCATTAGCACTCATATACTTTATAAATGTGAAGGTGCCTCCATAGGTATTGCATAACTTGTGGATCCAGGGACCTTCCTGTTTAGTGATTTGTGGTATGATTTGTGGTATGGTAATCACTACCATGATCCAATAGTTTTTCCTATTTGGATCATCTACATGGTAAAGGTATTTTAGATGCTGTATAATCTTCATCTGATCTTCCCAAATTGATGTGGTAGTCATGACAATTTTCTTTCATCGTGGTCCTTTGAACTGATAATGGTCTGCTGTGAAAGCTGTCACTATGTTTGCAAATCTTGTGCTTGGAGTATGTTTCAGGTTCCTGGCACTGGTCAGTCTGTGTGTAATTTTGCTTTTGGTATTCATGCCAAAGTTGATATACATATTAATTTTTTAAGTAAAATTTTGGAAATTACTGGCCATGCGAGTAGAACCATATAATGCTGTACCATGTGCACATTAGGGGGAAGAATGGCAGAAAATGCTGTTTATATTTAGTGTCATAATGTGTTATTTTTATTACTTTTGTGTACAAATTTATATTTTGTTTTGTTAAAAATGATATTTCAGATTTAGTATGATTTTTATATATGTATTAGTCTGACAATAACTTTGTAAATTATGTGAAAATATCAGAAAAGTGTGTGTAAATGTGATCTGTTTAATGAATTCATCACTTAAGTTTGTGAGAAGTTCTGGTGTACATGTTATTTGATGACATTAAAAAGTTATCAGTGGATTGATATGGATGTGAAAAGACATAGCACATCTAATATGTAAGTACTTTAAAATCTTATTCTTTTTAATTGTTATTTATTATTCAGTTTGTTATGGAATTCCATTCTTATCTCTTTTTAAAAAAATTATTTATTTCCTCTGATTATAAATTAAAATTGCAATTCGTTTATCTATTGATGTGATAAGTTTTAATCTTACTGTATACTTATTTTTAATTTTAAATGTATATGCATTTTAACATACATAAATATATAACACAATTGTTTATAATTGTTTTTCTAACTATATGTGTGTATGTATTTTAACATACATATATAAACATAACAGCTTTCATAATTTTTTTTTCATTTTACCTTTTAACTTGTAATTTTCATAATCTATATTTTTATGGTTTTTTTTATAATTATATAGTAATATTACTTATTATAGTAGTCAAGCATTGGTGGTCAAGAGGTCAGAGATGGCTGCTTTACAAGGAGTTGTCCCGGGTTAGCGGGTTCACTTCCCGGCTGATGCTATGACACATGAGAAATAATTTATAGTATGCATTTTCTCACTTCATTATGATAATAAGTAATTTTGAATGCAAAATTAGCTTTAAATGCTTATTAGGGTTTTGAAAGTCAGTTATTAATAATGAAAAAAACAATTCTAAAAAAATTATTAGTTACTTTGTATCTTTTTTTTTTAATTATTAAAAATATAATTTATTTTCGTCTTATATATCATTTATTTCTAAAGAATATTCCTTTGTGTATATATATATATATATTTGTCATATCATAGTTTAATTATTTAAAGAAAAAAATTTTTTTTTTCTTTTATATATACAGAATTTATATGTATGAATAAGTTCTTTCTTTTATGTTTATTATATAATATTTTTTATTAAATAATATGTGTTAAATTTATTTAATTTTCATTTTTGTTAAAGAGAGTAAATCAGAAAGGTGTAAAATAAAACGTTAGATTAGGAGATAAAAATTGTACACGTGTGAAACAATGAATAGATCGGTACAAACACAAAGTGCTTTTACACTTATTTCTGATGGCTATAGATTCCAGCTTTGTTGATTATCTGTATCTTAAAATTATTTTTACAAAAGAGGTGCTTTGATGTAGATGATAGCGATCAATTATAAGTCGTCATTGATTGTGACCGTCAAACTTGTGAAGCTTTGATTTTTTTTTTTTTAAGATTTCCAGATGTTTTTCGCGATATAAACGATTAAAACAATTTTTTTAGGCAGTCAGTCTAAATTTTTTTAGAGAGATGGCAGTTAATCATTAATTTTTTTTAAAGAGATGATCAGTCAGTTATAATATATATATTGTACCCTCATCAAGCAATCAAGTGATATTTTAAGCTCTGATCTTAATATATCAAGAAATAAGTATAATGATATCCTACAATAATTTCTACCATTAGACTAGCCCAAAATTTAATAATCAATAATATATGGTTCAATTAAATAAATAATTAATAATATACTAATAATAATCATGAGACATTTAGCAAAAGGTACAGTAGTTGGTAAACATTGAGAATATCTCCCTAAGAACATAATTTCAATGGCAAAAGAACACTATCCCCCCTTTTACTCATATAATAATATAAATCTATAGCATTCTTAAGACTTTAAAATATATTAAATAATTTAAATATAATATTAATAAATTATAATTTCTACTATTGAAAAATATATCATCTCAGGTTCTATTAAAATAAATCAACAAATTGATTGAAAAATCCTGTAGGAAAATATGATGAGGGATTTTGCATCACATTCAACTACACTTCACAATAATAATGACAATAAAGATAATATTCCTACACTTAATCTAATTAATAATTTGTACTATATATATTATTTAATAATCAGATTAAATAGTAATAATATAATCCAATTCTTTAATTTTTCATGTGGCAAAAGTATGGTATAATCTGAATAGTATGGCAATAGAAATATACTCAATTATATGGCAGTAATTTGAATAATTGATTATGACTAGAAAATAATATTATAATAATGAGATATTCCAGTATCATATTCTGAATAACAATTATCATTTAAATAAATCATTTTCATTTATTATGTGCAAAATATGTTATATGTTCAATTTTAAATTCTGTGGATCAGGTCTTGTGGAAGTGAATAGATCAATAAAAAAAACAACACTGACAAAGATTTTTATAAAACAACATTAACAAATTTATTTAAGTTAACAAACAAAATTTATACAATAAATCTACAGTTAAAAATTGTTAAAGCTAACAAATAGAATACTAAAATCTAAAAAAATTATATACAAAATTATACATAAAAATAATTAGATTACATACTACCAAAACAGAAAAATCACAAATATATAAATCTTCACTCTGGCTTATTTTTCATAAGTAAAGATCCAAATTTCAATATTTACTTCTCAAAATTATGTTAAATTCATTATTAATCAAATATATAAAATAGTATTATTTCTTTATTTTCATGAAATATAAAATAAGATATTTTATATAATATTTTAATTAGACCAAATATATTCTGGTTTCGTTTTATATTGAAAAATGTTTATAAACCAGTGAAAAATGTTTATTTATGTACTAAAATACTTTGCTTGGTACCACTCTAGGTTTTATTATATGTTTACATGTTCAAACAAAAATATAAAATTAAATAAAATAAATAAGCATTCATAATTACACTTCACATTCCTCATTCTGATGTTTCTTGTAAAATATGCATTTCTTCAAAATATTATTGATTTTATGAAAAAAAAATTGAAAAATATCAAAAATATTAAAATATTAGGAATAATCATGATTCCTTTATCATTTTCATAACCAGCATTAAATATTCAAGATCATTTGTACTTCAACTTAATTCAAAACCTATCTTGCCATCTAATTTAAAAACAATTCATCATTCTAAGTTTATTCATTATTCTACTGTCAGAATACTAAACTCCATGATGCATAACCAATGAAATTAAGATAGTGATATAATGTATAGGATATGAAGGAATAACTAGAGTAATGACTCAATAGTATAATGATAAATTCACTAATTCACATGGAAAGCAGTGTGAAATATTAGGTATGACTTAGTTAATACCCATAGAAAATTTTTTGGTTTTTAGCACTTGCAGAATATCAAAATATAACTAACTAACAACATCCATGGAAATAACATACAATAATACAGGACTTTGTTAACTGTATCTGTACAATATCTACTTTGATATAATATAGGCTAATCTTTCTGTCTTCTTGACATACTCTAAAAATATACACATCCAGGGTTTCATTTCCTACTCCCCTGTTCACTACCATATAAAAATTCCATATAGATTTAAACAATTTACATTGAAAAATAAACTGAACAGTTATTCCCAATGATAAACAAAACTAGAATTTTAGATTCATCAAAACTATGAACGTTTAAAGAAATGCTTTTAAATATTTAAGCTCTTCCACAAATACAAATGATTTTAATAAAAATATACTACTAATATTCACATATTTTAAAATAAATGTAATATTGTTTTACTTTCCAAAACATATAAATATTGTAATCATTAATAGTCATAATAAACTTTACCATTAAAAATATATGCATATTTTATAGCTTATACTATTCAATAAAATTTGTATATGTTATTAATTCACACAACCTTATATCCATTCATTCCTTCAGCATAATATAACTATTTAAATTTCAAGTGGTTTAAAAAATTATACCATACAATATTTAAAATAATTAAAGTTACTTATGTGATTAAATAGTATTATAACCACATTTAGATGTCTTCTGTTCTCCAATTCATAGTAATGAAAAAATCATAAATTTCATTCATCCAATGCACATTATAAAATATACTTTTAAAAAAAAATATTTCCAAAGTTTTAAAAATTATTAACATATTTTAAAATTAAGATTATAGTAATCAAAATATCTATTAGTTTAACTTATCTAATATAAAACATAAAATACAAAACAATTCTTTATTTTAATGTTAATATTATTTTTTAGAATTAATAAATAAGAACTAATAATAAAATTCAAAGTTATGTATTTCTTCTCTTCTCACAAATCTTTCATTGAAATTCTGCTAATAAGTTGGAGGTATAACAATTTCCATGGTTGTTAAGCAACAGTCCTTGTTCAAAGTTTTTCCTCAACTTTCTTCTCCTTGACACTAAATTAATAATAATAAAATAATAATAATTGTTGACTTTTAAATCTGGACAAATCATAAAAAATATTATCCATCCTGTTGTGAAAAGATGTTTACAGTCTATATTTCTGCAACTTTCTTCTGGGATAATAATAATTTGTTTAATATCAACTAAAATGTCAATTTAAGGTAAGTAATCTGTTCTTCCATGCATGTATCCAGCTTCTTCAGCGATAGATGCATCATTCTCAACAACATTATTGAGCTCATGATTTCAAAATAAAACAGATGTATTATTATTTTTAACTTATATTCCAATAAAGCACAATAAAACAGCAAATAAATGAATTCGGATTTTAGTATTAAAAGTTATTTCTTAATAATATATTTTTCTTCCATTAAACATTTCTTTCTTTTTTTAAAAAAAAATGAAGCAAATAAACAGCAGCCATTATATTTAAAATATTCACCGTCTTTTATATATCATTTTTCAGCAATTATATTTTTCTATAATTTATCTTTAAAATTTCTTTCTACACAAGTCTAAATCAATATTTGTTTTAAAGATAATATTATTAAAAGTGCAATTATTTGAAAATGATATAAATATTCTAGAAAATGATATAGTTCATCTCCAATGTATTTTATAAGCTAAGAGCAATTTATATCTTTGTCTCTTTAAAAGTATCAGGTTACTATAATGTCTTTTTAAAATTATTAAATTTATTAATTCAGGCATAGTTATTATAGATATTATATTTCCAGAAAATAGCTGTCTATAACTTTGAAGTACTCTACACAAACAAATACTTAAATTCTTACATACCCTTTGTATGAATATGCTTTTATAGTCACTCTTTGACTTTTGAACACTAATTTGCCAATATATCTGATTATAAGTTTCTGCTCCATAAGTTAATGTTGAATTTTAATCAAGCTTCTGAATAGTTTACTGATAGGAAATTTAAATTGGTTTATACACATTTACTGAAGAACTAAATATTAATTTTCTTTATCCTTTAGACTTTACAAAATAATAATATTTAAAATTTTTAAAACAATTAATATAACTTTATCTGTTTAATAAGTACTAGTTGAAACAAAAATAATTATAATAAGTGTTCAGCGTTAATTTTCACACTATTTATATCCCATTTATTACGAGATTTGATTGGATAAATGGAGTCAGACAAACAAACTAATTTACATATTATCTGAAATAAGTGGTTTTAAAATTTAAAATAAAATAATGTGTCATCTTTTAAATAAAAAATATAAAATATTTTAATATTTAATTTATTTTATAACTCTATTCAACCAAATAAAATATTTTAAAATAATATAATTTATTATTTTTTTACCAATTTATTAAATTATAAGAAAATATTTAATTCAATGTAGCAATTTTAGTCTACATTTATTAGTTTAAAATATTTTTAAAAAACAACTACAATATAATTTTAAACTTATTTTATCATGTTCAAATGTTTCCATTTTATGAATAATTTTAGAAAGTAATTAAAAACTTTCTTTGAATTCATGCAAGCATTATGCACATATTGCCAGTCATATGATAAGCTTTTCCAGACATAAATGTTGCAATTTTTGAAACTTACTGTCTGAAATAAAATTAAATAATATTTAATTTTAAAAAAAAGTAATATAAAATATTAAATATAATAATAAAATTTAGAATAGTAAATTTTGATATTTTGACTAACAATAAATAAAATTGAAACATTTGGTACACCATAAAATACTAAGAACTTTAATAAATAATTATTAAATCATTTTAACTTATTTTAAAGATAGATTTAATAATTTATTCAACTATATTTACAACTAAATCGTAAACTACTGATTTTAAAATATTTATTTAATAGGATATTAAGCACATTTTGAAGTATAGCTAATATCATTTATTTTGCTTATGAAATATTAAATTATTCTGCTTTTATTTTATAATTTTGATAATTAGAATGGTTTTAAAATATTCTCTGACTACTTACAGACTTATTTAAACAAGTTCAGGTCCCTTTAAATTAATATAATTACAATTACAATTTCTAGGACTACCTTAATTTAATTTTTTTTAAGAAATTGACTTTCTTCAACATACCTAGCTTTAACAAAAGGGTATTATGTGATGTTTATTGGCTTAAAAGGGTACAATGTATAAAGTTAATTCTATTTGAATAATAGATGAAGCTTTATTTTCTTTAGTAGTGATGTCTACCAAACTCCAAATACCATAATTTATAAATAAAACCATCCAATAATAAATATTAATACACTCACATTCCCACAGTGTTTTTCTGTCAAATCTTTGTCATGAATACTGTAATGAAAACTCTTATAAACTTTTGGAGATTCTGTTATAGAATTAAACAATCAGAGAAGCCAGTAGGTAATTGATGAATTTTTGTGACATCTTTTCCTTTTATTTTACTAATGTCTCAAGAAACTGTAGCTACATACATCTGAAACTATAATTAGCAACTATATATTTTTGTAAGTTTATTAATAAGCTAACCTCATACATTTCCAACTTTTTAGCAAAAAGATTATGAAAACTAGTAAATGTCTCTGCCTTCCATTTTAATTTATTTTAATCAGATAGTTGAAATATTTTTCTTCCATTTCTAAGTCATGATATAAACAATAAGTACAATCAATAGATATGTAATGATTATGAATAATAGGATAAAAATACAGGAGGCCATTGGAGATTAAGAATGTACAGTTAGCATTTTCTGAAGATGACTAATTAGAAAAATCAATTTAGATGCACTGACTTTACTTATTGCACTGAGATGATGCTATTACCTTACCAAATTAATATACTGAAAATACCCCCCCCCCCAGTGAATTCAAGCAGTTTTTTGATATCTTACTAACAGATATTTTTTATGTCTTTTACTAACCCAACTATCAAATAGATTTTATTTTCTTCTTAAAGACAATATTTTTTTTTACAATTTTATAGATAAATAAAGGCACATTTTAACTAATTTAAGTTATGCCAAAAACAGATCTTTGTAAAATATCATATATATATTTTAATCATCTTTTTTTAAATAAAATCAAAATTGTAAATGCATAAACAAAACAAGATTTAAAATAAGTTAAGTCATTCAAATAAATAATTTATCCTTCTTGCAGTTTTAATAACAGAAATTTATATTTTGTTTGACATTCTTTTTTAGCACAAAGATATTTAATAAAGCATGCTTTCAAATGATATGGTAAACAAAATTCATAAAGATAAACAATGAATGATTGCTTTATATTTTTTATCATTATTGATTAACTAAAGTTAACACTTAATTATATAAAGAAATTTAAAGGTTATTAAAATTTTTAAAAGAATAGTTGTATTGAGTTTTAAAACATATGATAATAAAGTGTTAATCCATAATGATATGTAAGCGCTCTATGTTCTGGTTTTACATACCATGTGGAACCACTGAAGCCATATTGAAAATACTAATAGATAAATATAATGTTTTCTGAAAATAATAGAAAATAATGGCAACTACTTGAGTTTTTCTTGCTTCAAAACAAAAATGGAAAAAAAATAATGTTCAATGTAAAATTTTGTCTAGTTTTAATAAAATTATAATAAAATATAAATTGCAAAAAAATTGCATAATTTTAATGAAGAAATAGTATAATACAAAGTTATGATTCTCTTTTTTGTCCCCCCCCCCATCCTTTTAAAAATTTAATCCAACATTTTCCAAAATGGTCGATATCAAACCATTTGCATTTTCTAGGGATCGATAGTTTCAATAAAAAAATTTGAGGTCAACGACAGCAAAAATACATTCCCTTACTAATGCTACTTGTTACTTCAAAATATCTATGATTCCAATAGGTACCTAATTAAGTAAAATAAATAAAAAAAAAACACTTTTTTGATAAAAACACATTACGAAAAGGTAAAATGTGTCATTCAAAGAGTCACACATAAGAATGCATGAAAATACATGTAGCACAAACATGTCTCTGCATTGTCTTATCAAACATATCAAAGCAAGTGTGGATATGAAAAACCATTACATGTTCACACTTGATTGCAGTGGGATGAGACGATATTCAATATTAGCTGAATTTATCAATCTTGTATAGTCATGCTTTCATTAAACACTATAAATTGGCTCATTTGATGTGACATATACTTATTTGTGATTTGAACTTTGAATATAATTATTTATTGAGGAGCAATACTATGAAAAAATAAAATCAGTGGACATTTTATTTATTCAAGTTTGAAAAAAAATCTTTTGTTTCAAATAAATACATATTTTATTTTATTTTTTAATCAAAGCAGCTGTCAAAATTGTTTAATAAAAGTTTTTATTTTTTATGATAATATTATGATTGAACCAAAAAAGAAAGGTAGACAGTATAGCTTGGACTATTTGAAGTTAGAATTTGTCCTGTCACTATCAAACAAACATTTAACATTTATCGATGTACCTCATATGTGAAAAAGTCTTCAGCAACAACACTTTGAAACCATCAAAACTAGAACTTGAACAGAATTCACCCTGACAAAAAAAAATTCAAACTTTCAATCTCTTAAAGATAAAATGCTGAAGAGAACTGATAGATAATAGGTTTGTTTCATCATCGAAGCAAAATGATGATGGGTTAAGGGCATTGTACAACATATTCCTATTCATCACAAAGTTTTGGCAAGCCACATGTCTTATGGGAAAAACTGATTCTACCAACCATTGCAGAGGTATTGAACACTGTACTTCACAAACTTGCACAATAAATTATAAAAAGGATTCCTTTGAGCAATAACACAGTTCAAAGATGTATTGACAAAATGATCACAACATGGAAAACTGTTTGTGTAATCATTTGCAAAAAAAAGTTTTTCTCCAATTGGATGGGTCAATATTACCCAATACTGAAGCTTTGTTGCTGGCATATGTTCACTTTATTCAAGATCAGGGATTGCACGAAAAGCTGCTTTTTGCTAAAATTTTAAAAACTGATACCAGAGGCAAATTGATTTTTAATTTAATGGTGTTATTTTTTAGGTAAAAAGTGATTCCATTGACAAATATAATATCTGCTGTGATAGATGGAGCACTAGCCATGGTGGGTCATTAACATGGTTTTATAAGTTACCTAAAAGAACATGTACCTGAAGTGCTTTCAATTCAGTGCATAAGCCATAGGTAACATTTAGTAACCAAGAACCTTAGTGACAAATTGCATCAATCACTTCAGTTTGTTATAACACCTGTAAACAAAATTCGAAGTAACACTTTGAACACTAGACTGTTCACTTGATTATGCAAGCAAAGTGACAAAGATAAATCCTCTGACTTTCAAAAGATTTATGTTTAGCAATATGTTTGTACTTTTTCAATCTGTTTTAGAGTTTTTAGAAGATGAGGATTCCAGTTTGAAAGAAAATTTACTTAACACAGATATTGCTTACTTAACAGATTTATTTGGCAAATTTAATGATGTTAATTTAAAACTGCAACTAGAGAATTTGAATCTCATCAAAGCAAAATCAATCATATCAGCTTTGTTGCCAGATTAATGTTTTTAAAGCAAAATATTGCAAGATCTGATAATTTCCAGTTTACCAACTTATTTAAAATAGGAACAATCCAAGAAGAAAACATCTTGCTATATGTCAACCACTTGGAAGCTCTTCATTTAGATTTTAAAATTAGGCTTGAAGATACTGGACTGAATAATAAACCCATGCACTACTAGTGCAAAACCAAATATATTTTTTCAAGATGAACTGATAACTATCAGCACAAATGAGTATCTCAAGTGTAACGAGCACAGACGTTCGTTACATTGTTGTTTTTTTATTTTTATTTATTAAACATGAAAGTAAATTAAAAAGTTCGCATTTAAAAATTTTCTTTAAGAATTAAAAATTGAAATTAAATATCAACTTAAACTCTTATATATTAAATCGCACAGATAATGAAAAATTATTAAAATAAAAATTTATTAAAGAAAAAGTATTTTAAAACTAAATTTTAAAAAGATTTGGAGATAAAATTATATCTTTAAATTTATCTTTAAACATATTTTTGATTTGGAAAACAGGTTAATTAATCAGAAATGGAAATGATTGTTAATTAGTTAAATGTAAACCAGCCTTGGCATTTAAATGTAAAAACACCGGTCAGATAAGAAAACAATAGAAACTTTCAGCAAATGAAATAAATCCATTTGGAAATCGGACCTCAACGAAAAGGATCATCTCATTGATGACGTAATGTTAAGTCAATCCTTCGAATACGTATAAAAGGAAAAATTTTGGAAATTATTAATTAGTGACTAGTTATTGATGATTATTACGATGTAACAGCTAGGTGTTAGTGCTGAGGGGATTGAAAAAGATGCACAGCTTCAATCCCTTCAGTTCTGTTAAGAAAGGAAGAAAAATGAGCCATCGTTTCTACATTGAGGACCAACTACACTAAAAAAATCTCCGGATGGATAAATAAATCGGCCAACAGGATACCAATCTTCGGACGACGTGGGAATTCACGTTCAAACGGCAAGGAATATATGAAGATGAACTATTTAAATAACCGTAAGAACTTTAAAATTTATGAACAGTAAATTAAAAACTTTCCAGATTTAAATAATTGCAATATTATTCTATCTGACCAACATTATTTATTAATTAGTTATAATTTTATTTAATGTATTTATTTTGTAAAATCATTTCCATTTATTTATTTTTTGTTCTTTAAGTTTTATTATGATTTTTGTTTTCCGTTAAGTTAAATTATATAAATGTTAAACTTAAGTCGGGCGTGAATGGCTGTATAGATTTGTAAAGTTATATTAAGGGAGGGTAATCTTAGGTTATTTGTTTCGTGGTTAAATTGGGTCAATGGATTGGATATATTGGTGTGATTAGTAGATGTAATATTGATTCGCCACGGGCAGAATCGCTTCATACGCCGCACACTTCCGTTTGCCTATGGAAGGAATTATAAGTCGGATACCGCAGTTCCTTTCTATGGAGTTTTTTGTTTTATTGCTCTTCTTTAGAGATAGATGTAATATTCCTATCTCATAAGAGGCAATTTCTTCTTTTAACCTTTTGTGCTGTCGTATTTTATTACATTGAATACATCGATATATCAGATGAATTGATGCCAGTTTGACTACGAATTTTAGCCTAAGGTTAAATAGGGATAGAATATTTTAATTTCAATGCAAATCTATGTAGTATTCATGCTCGACCCTAAATAAAAATGCATTAAATTTAAGTTGTTTATAGATGCTTGCATGGATTGTTTATCGGTTAACTATGTTTTGCGTTTTCATATTTGATCAAAATATATAGACATTCGATAAATAATGATACCTTACGGTGAGTATCTAAAATGTATTTATTCGGATGTCTTTTAAGTTATTGGTGACAATGCAAGTATCTTATGGTGAATACTATTGGGTTACATATAAATTTCCCTCCGCAATTGTCAGTAATCAATAATTTTATATTTTGATCGCTTATGTTTACTTTGGAATGTTTTTAACCGTGTAATCTATGTAACCGATCTATAGCAACTTATTATAACAAGCTTTTATAATCCCATCTGTGCGAACTTAATTAAAATGTAAAATTAGAATATAATAGTAATTAAAGGTAAATTAAAATCAAAATCAAAGTTAAAAATAATGTTAAATGTTAAAATGTAAACTAATACTAAAATAATTTTAAATCTTATATATATGTGCATAAATAAATGTTTGTATGTTAATTACTGGCAGTGGCTTATTTTATTTATTTTTTAATGTTGAAATCTAATTAGATAAGATCTTATATTATTTAATCTCTGCTATTCCACTGAGCTAGTGACATGGGCTAACGACCGGAATCAAAATATTAAAAAAAAAAATTTTTTTTTTTTTTTTTTTGACTTACGTATCTGCCTACTTTATAAATTTTTCTAGGTTCAAATGCCTAGATGGCGCCCCGTAGTGCAGATTACGTTAAGTCCCTTTCTCCGGATCGTTACAGTGGCGCCCAACGTGGGGCCGATCTTTAATAAACCACATATACCCTGAACAAATTCTTCTCAAAATGAAACATTTTATCTGTTTACATAAAGTCGTATACTTTAAATCCTATAAAAGCTCTGCCAGTAAAAGAAATAGCACATATATTAAACACGAGAAAGTATAAATAATTTTAAACTGTATTTCGTTAAAAAAAAAAAAAAGTCAAAAGGTTGCAATAAATATGTTTTTTTTTGTTGTTGATATATATTATGCTTTAACGTGTATAGGCGCACAGCCACGTAAGTTTATGATCGAAATGTGGTGCCTTACGATGAGTACCTTTGGGAATTACTTAAGTGTAACCCTATTTATGCATTTCAATCAGTCATAAATAAGTTGGTGGTATTTATAATTGTTCTGCAAATATACACGTTTAAACCCATTATTTCTTAAAACATATTTATCTCAATGCAACCTTCTTTAAATAAATAATTTATAAAATAACTTGCTTGTTATGCCGTGTGTAAAAATAAAATGTATAAAATAAAATAGAACTCTTGTGGGGAAGGGTGTAAACGTAAATGGTCCTTAGGTAAGCGATAGTCAACATTTCATTTTTCTTTTTGTATATAGTCCTTTTGTAAAATTATTAACCGGATGTTTGTAAATGTCTTCGTCAATCGTGTACCGTAATTACTAACCCTAAGTAAAATATTTTAACTAGCAGAAAAAGGGATGGGGGTGAATCTAAACCCGGTGAAAAAAAAAAAATACTATGTAACAGTCAAGTTTGTACATTCGCGTAACAGAATTCAGAATCCAAGCAAAAGAGACCGAAGCTGACCAGACTAGGACTGTAACATCCCGAGTCCGACTGCACTTCAACTCGTTAACCAGGATTCCAAGACTCACGACCTTACGAATGACCATCTTGAAATTACACGTAGTATATCTCTTTCCACACGGCCGACATAGGTCACGGAGAAGCAATGAGACTCTGATAATTAAAAGAAAGGTTCTTAATTGACTAAAATATCACTAATTTAAATTAACTTAATGCATAGTTTTCACATATACAGGCTATAAATAATAATTAGAATTGGATTGAATTAAATCAATAACGAAACAGAGAACGAAATACATTAAATTAATTATATATTTATTTACAACTCATAGCTATATCACTTATTTACAATAGCATTCAGCGTAGAATGTACAAACATTTGGTAATTCAAAATCACTTTCCACAAGTAATCATTAAATTTCATAGATTAGTTTAACATGTGCCCATCTTAGGAATTGTTTACAATTGATACATAATTAATCACTACGTTATGTCTATAACTCTCGATGATTATATTAAAATATACATAAGTATGGCTGTAATATATGTGGAAGAAGTGGAGGAAAAGGAATTGAACTACTCAAATAAGTTAAACAATAAAAGATAGTTTAATATAATGAAAATTTAGTTATATACATTTATAAATTAAGTACATTAGTATGTGCATGAATGAGCAAGCGGTAGATGATTATATAGTGTCATTCATGCTAGTTTCTAATATGCTCTTTATTAGCTAAATATATATTACAAATAAACACACATCTTTGGTGGGTCTAGTATTAAGATGCCAATTTATTATTACAAAGGATTACATAAAATTGCCATTAACACTTTGGGTTATGGTTCTGAAACGTGGTGACTAACATATGATAGGGGAGCGTTCTGAGATTCATTACAGATCTAAGATAAATCATTTTCACGCCATCGAGGTCGTGAAAATAAATAGGATACATTTGAAAACACATTTGAAAATGACATTTGATTAGATGACAAAATATCCAATGAAAAATTATTTAACAATAGTAAAACGAACGCTTTATTTTTCCCCAAGGCACATAGATACTCTTAAATAGATATATAAATTACGATGGTGGGACTGAATAAGATTGAAATAAACTTAAATAATAAAAGTAATTGATGTTTATATATATATATCTTAAACAAAGCTTAATTTTAATATTATAGCATTAAAACAGGGTCATGAAGCAAAAGAAGTAATAATACGAAGAAGTTTGCGGTGCTGACATAATAGCCTAAAAATAACTACGAGGAAAAAGGTCATGCTTCTGGATGAAAAATGAAATCTCACACCCCCTTCTTGGGTGGTGCTTAGAGAAAAACGGATAGGCACGGCGTGGCCCAGACTTTTGCTGGTATAACCAATGTGAGAGGCCTTTTATATATGAAGTGAGTAGATGGGCATAGCGTGTGCCAAACTTATGGGTCACAGCTAGATGCATTTTATATGAAGAAAGTGGTTCCAGATAGCTCAACTATCAATGGAATGAGATATAAGAAATCTATGAGTTCGAACTTGTCGCAACTCCCAGATTAGAAGCACGTAAACACAAAGACCGGCTAAATGTCAGAAACGCAATAATGAATGGATGTCATTAAAAACATTGAATAAATTTACAGCTTCAAAATAAATGACCCTTATTTGAAATACTATAACACGCAATGCATTTATAATATATATATAGGGAGAATATTTCACATACGTTAGGATTCTAATTAATAATAGAAACATTAAGATTTCCCCCTTCCCTTTCCTACCATTTAAAACAAATCAATCCCACCTTCGTTGGTTTTATAATAACGGAAAATATTAAAGCATATATTTTAAGAGTATGGAAACTAAAAGAAATAGCAGTTATACATAGAAAAACAATTAATAAGTCACTCTTTCAGAATTGAATAAATAATATTTTATATGATATCAAAGCGTTAATTAGCTTTAACTTCTGAATTTACACCAGAAGAAAATTCATAATTAAACAACAAGTATATATATTTTATATTAGAACATAAATAAAATGTTGGTACGTAAAACAATCTGGCGAGTGGATCAATTAATTAATAACTCATATATATTTTAAGGGGACGTTAATAAACTTGATTCATGAAAGTTTACTTAAAGACAGAAAAGATTTTTTTAGAAAATTCAATTCGTCAGATTGTTTTAGATTGACATATTAATAAGCAAGCAGATATATAAATCAAATAATCAATAATATAAATAAATGACCCTACCAAAATTAAAGAGCATATAAGAGAGAATTAAATTTAAATAAATTATTTAAGAGCAAATTACATGTTATTTATATATATAAAAAAAACAAAGTTAAAGAATACATAAAAAAAAGATCTTGAGAGATTATTTAGACTAAATTGACTATTAGGTAGCAGCTTGGAATTTACCTTTCAATTTTAAGAGTCCGATTAAAATATTGTCCATGCACGGCAATTGGAATGAAAGTTCTGGAAGCTTCTATTAACATTAAAGTTCTTAATTTCTCCATTTCAGGACAGCAGGATATTACGGTCACGGCGGGTGTCGACTCCAAAGCCTCAGATACATCTAGCTGCTCTGTCTCATTATTTTCTGTTTCCACTTTCTTATCCATTTATTGATTTATTTATTGATTTATTTATTGATTTATTGATTTATTTATTGATTTATTTATTGATTTATTTTTCCCACGTTGGGCGCCATACCCGGGGGAAAAAAAAAAACCTGTACCGGTCGGTTTCGTCTGTTCATATAACAAGATCTAGCATCTAGGCAAAAGTACCTCGAATCCAATCCTGTGCAAGATATATAGGTCAGGAACATTCATGAACTCTGCCCTATTTGCCTATTTTCCAGATCTACCAACTTATGAGCAACGATTCCAATGATACTGATCTAATTTATTCCTACCCCGCCGGCATCACAAAGTCGTGACACAAAAACCCGGAAAAAAAAAATCTATGAGCCGGTAAAAATGTTTATCCATCTAACATGAGCTGGAACTCACAAAATGTACTTCAAACCCAGTCAAGCCCAAGATTTAGGTCAGGAACCAGCCTGGATTCGAACCCACTCTCTAAGTCCCAAATCGAACACCTAATGAATAACATAATAGTTATGGCTCATGAGAATTAATCTTAATTCGGCCGACTAGCAAAGCTGAGAAGACAATGAGACATCTATTAATTATGATTATATTAAAATATACATAAGTATGGCTGTAATATATGTGGCAGAAGTGGAGGAAAAAGAATTTGAACTACTCAAATAAGTTAAACAATAAAAGATAGTTTAATATAATGAAAATTTAGTTATATACATTTATAAATTAAGTACATTAGTATGTGCGTGAATGAGCAAGCGGTAGATGATTATATAGTGTCATTCACGCTAGTGTTCTAATATGCTCTTTATTAGCTAAATAATATATTACAAATAAACACACATCTTTGGTGGGTCTAGTATTAAAATGCCAATCAGATTAGAAAGAAGTTACACAAAATTAATATTAACGCTTTGATTTATGGTTCAGAAACCTGGCGACTAATATATATTAGGGGAGCGTTCTGAAATTCATTATACATATAAATACATTTGAAAACATTTGAATCTATTTGAAAACATACTTGAAAATGACATAATATTTAATGAGAAATTATTTTAACAACAATAATAAAATGAACGCTTTATTTTCCCCAAGGCACATAGATACTCTTAAATAGATATATAAATTACGATGGTGGGACTGAATAAAACTGAAATAAATTAATATAATAGAAATGGCATTTATATATATTTTAAGCAAAGCTAATTTTGATATTAGAGCATTAAAACAGGGTCATGAAGCAAAAGAGATAATAATAATACGAAGAAGTTTGCGGTGCTGACATAATAGCCTAAAAATAACTAAGAGGAAAAGGAAAAGTCGTGCTTCTGGACGAAAACGAAGTGGATGGGCATAGCGTGTGCCAAACTTAGGGGATCACCGCCAGTGGCCTTTTTATACGAAGAAATGGATGGGCATAGCGTGTGCCAGACTTATGGGATCACCGCTAGTGGCCTTTTATACGAAGAAAGAATATGCATAGCATGTGCCAGACTTATGGGATCACAGCCAGAGGCAATTTTATACGAAGACTTGAAAAGAAATCTATGGGTTCGAACCTGTCGTACCCCCAGATTAAGAAGCACATATATATAAAAACACGAAGAGAGGCTAAATGACAGAAACGCAATAATGAATGAATGTTACTAAAAAACATTGAATAAATTTTACAGCTTCAAAATAAATGACCCTTGTTTTGGATACTATAATATGCAATGCAATTATAATATATATATATATAGAGAGAGAGAATATTTCATTTACTAAAATATACTTAAAGATTTTATTTAGCAAAGGAAACATTAAGATTTAGATTTCAAATTAATAAAATATACGTTAACAGTTGAGTTTGTTAAAGAAACATTAAGATTTACCCCCATCCCTTTTCTGATATTTGAAATAAATCAATCCCACTTTCGCGATTTTATAATAAATGAAATATATAAGTACTTTATTTGATATTTTAAGCATACATTTTAAGAGTATATAAATAAAAAAAACTAGCAGTTATATATATATGTAAAACAATTAAGTCACCTTATTTTAGAATTAAATAATATTTTATAAGATTTCAAAGCGTTAATTAGCTTAAGTTCTGGATTTTCAGAGTTAAACAAATCAATTTTTATATTAAAAACGAACCTAAAATGTTGATTCATAAAACAATCTGGCGAACGTATTAATTTACAATGCATTATATATATATACATTTAAAAGGGGACGTTAATGACCTTTTCATGAAGGTTTAGTTAAAAATGACAGAAAAGATTTTACAAAATTCAACTCATCAGATTGTTTTAGATTGGCATATCAATAACAGATATATAAATCAAATAATAAACACATATAAATAAATGACCGCACCAAAATTAAAGAGCATATAAGAGAGAATTAAATTTAAATAAATTATTTAAGAGCAAATTACATGTTATTTATATATATATATATAAAAAGGCAAAGTTAAAGAATACATGAGAAAAGATCTTGAGAGATTATTTAGACTAAATTGACTATTAGGTAGCGGCTTGAAATTTACCTTTCAATTTTAAGAGTCCGATTAAAATATTGTCCGTGCACGGTAGTTGAAAATGAAAGTTCTGCAAGCTTCTATTAACATTTTAAAGTTCTTAATTTCTTCATTTCAGGACAGCAGACATATTACGGTCACGGCGGGTGATGACCCAAAGGGCCGAGCAGAGTGGTGGATCTACTGCTACATCATTTTTTTAGTTTTACAGCAATGTTAACAATCTCTCAATCAATAGTAACTAATTAATAACTAATAACTCAACAACTCCCTATCTGATTCAAAATTTAGTCATTTTATACTTTTTCTCTTATCAGTTGTTTTTTTTGAAGATGCAATTGTTAGATAACGCCAAAAATAAATTCAAATCTATTTCTAGATTAGAAATAGATCTAACAACATGTTTTTAACACAAGTAAATCTTAATCTTAATTAATCCCATTTATCTTAAGTAAAACTTTAATTAAAAAATACCTTTCCCAGATTAAAACAACAGTGCTTCCAACCCCTAATTATTTTTAGACAATTAAACAACACCTGCATCTTCCATATTGGATTTTATATAAAAAAATGTATAATTTATAGAAAAACAAGCAATTTGAAAAGAAAAAGCTAAAAATGACATATAATAAAATATTTACAAAAACATCAATATTTTGTTAGTAAGTTTTGCTCCTATGTATATATTTGAGCTGCAACTATAATTTTAATAAGAAGAACTAATAATTAATAAAAAGAATCAATAATAATAAATATTGAAAGTTAAACTACAAATTTAGGTGCGCATCTCAAATATATACATGAAATATATATACTGACAAAAGGAGCAGGATGGGATATAGGGGTTTGAACACGGGTTAGTAGGTAGAAACATGAAGCACAATCTTAAGCTAAGATTTACTGCTTCATTTCTCCGGACATATAATAAAAAAACAAAAACATTGAAGAAAAAAAAAAAAATGCCTTGACTAGGAGTTTTCAAGTGACGACCAAAAGAACGACTGAAAATTTTCAAAATTCAATATACAATCTTGTTATAGTAAAACTATAGGGGGGGTATATGCAAAAAATATCATTTGGGGATGTGAATATTTGTTCACAGTTTAATCCAAAAAAAAATATTTGTCACATCTATATATGGGAAAAAATTTAAGCTTCTATGCTTGAGATACAACACAATTTCTCCACACATATGGGTTTCCAAGAAAATATATAGCAATGCAATACATATAAAATTTTCAAACACATCTGTTCCTACACATCGCACATACACACCTATGTACATATATATGCAGCGCTACATATACAAATACATAAATTTTACACACACATACACTTCTATATACACTACACAATACTACATACCAGTGGAAAAGAGAAGGAAAAAAAAACTTTGGAGAAAAAGTTGAGAAAAAAAAAAAATCCATGCATCTAAAAGAAAACTCATAGTCTGGTTATTACATGTTTAAAATTGATACATCATAGTATTAAGCCAAAAAAAATTTTTTTTGCTCTCAATAATTTTTTTTATCTGAGTTCGAACCCTCCACTTCCAAAATTTTTTGCATTTGACTCACTACTGGTTAGCAAAATTTCTTTTTATAAGGGCGCCAGCTAAGACAGAGTGGTAAATGATTTATGAATTATTTATACATTTTTCATATATGTCTCAAGAACAAAAAACTTTATATATGACATTGAAGAAAAAAATACATTTGTACTATGGTTGTAGTACATGGGTTTTAACTTTAAACAGTGAATTTTACACTTTGAATACATTATTTTAAACATATCAAACATGGAATAAAATTATATAACAACTTTTTTTTAAAAAAAATACATATAACAGACTTCAGTACTCAGGGTATGTGGGTGTTTATATCGAAGCCCCAGTTGGGCAGCCAACGATCCGGAAAAGTGACTTAACGTAAACTGCACTACGGGGCGCCATCTAGGCATTTGAACCTAGAAAAATTTATAAAGTAGGCAGATACGTAAGTCAAAAAAAAAAAAAAATTTTTTTTTTTTAAATTTTGATTCCGGTCGTTAGCCCATGTCACTAGCTCAGTGGAATAGCAGAGATTAAATAATATAAGATCTTATCTAATTAGATTTCAACATTAAAAAATAAATAAAATAAGCCACTGCCAGTAATTAACATACAAACATTTATTTATGCACATATATATAAGATTTAAAATTATTTTAGTATTAGTTTACATTTTAACATTTAACATTATTTTTAACTTTGATTTTGATTTTAATTTACCTTTAATTACTATTATATTCTAATTTTACATTTTAATTAAGTTCGCACAGATGGGATTATAAAAGCTTGTTATAATAAGTTGCTATAGATCGGTTACATAGATTACACGGTTAAAAACATTCCAAAGTAAACATAAGCGATCAAAATATAAAATTATTGATTACTGACAATTGCGGAGGGAAATTTATATGTAACCCAATAGTATTCACCATAAGATACTTGCATTGTCACCAATAACTTAAAAGACATCCGAATAAATACATTTTAGATACTCACCGTAAGGTATCATTATTTATCGAATGTCTATATATTTTGATCAAATATGAAAACGCAAAACATAGTTAACCGATAAACAATCCATGCAAGCATCTATAAACAACTTAAATTTAATGCATTTTTATTTAGGGTCGAGCATGAATACTACATAGATTTGCATTGAAATTAAAATAGATCATCCCTATTTAACCTTAGGCTAAAATTCGTAGTCAAACTGGCATCAATTCATCTGATATATCGATGTATTCAATGTAATAAAATACGACAGCACAAAAGGTTAAAAGAAGAAATTGCCTCTTATGAGATAGGAATATTACATCTATCTCTAAAGAAGAGCAATAAAACAAAAAACTCCATAGAAAGGAACTGCGGTATCCGACTTATAATTCCTTCCATAGGCAAACGGAAGTGTGCGGCGTATGAAGCGATTCTGCCCGTGGCGAATCAATATTACATCTACTAATCACACCAATATATCCAATCCATTGACCCAATTTAACCACGAAACAAATAACCTAAGATTACCCTCCCCTAATATAACTTTACAAATCTATACAGCCATTCACGCCCGACTTAAGTTTAACATTTATATAATTTAACTTAACGGAAAACAGAAATCATAATAAAACTTAAAGAACAAAAAATAAATAAATGGAAATGATTTTACAAAATAAATACATTAAATAAAATTATAACTAATTAATAAATAATGTTGGTCAGATAGAATAATATTGCAATTATTTAAATCTGGAAAGTTTTTAATTTACTGTTCATAAATTTTAAAGTTCTTACGGTTATTTAAATAGTTCATCTTCATATATTCCTTGCCGTTTGAACGTGAATTCCCACGTCGTCCGAAGATTGGTATCCTGTTGGCCGATTTATTTATCCATCCGGAGATTTTTTTAGTGTAGTTGGTCCTCAATGTAGAAACGATGGCTCATTTTTCTTCCTTTCTTAACAGAACTGAAGGGATTGAAGCTGTGCGTCTTTTTCAATCCCCTCAGCACTAACACCTAGCTGTTACATCGTAATAATCATCAATAACTAGTCACTAATTAATAATTTCCAAAATTTTTCCTTTTATACGTATTTGAAGGATTGACTTAACATTACGTCATCGATGAGATGATCCTTTTCGTTGAGGTCCGATTTCCATATGGATTTCTTCTTATTTGCTAAAAGTTTCTATTGTTTTCTTATCTGACTGGTGTTTTTACATTTAAATGCCAAGGCTGGTTTACATTTAACTAATTAACAATCATTTCCATTTCTGATTAATTAACCTGTTTTCCAAATCAAAAATATGTTTAAAGATAAATTTAAAGATATAATTTTATCTCCAAATCTTTTTAAAATTTAGTTTTAAAATACTTTTTCTTTAATAAAGTTTTATTTTAATAATTTTTCATTATCTGTGCGATTTAATATATAAGAGTTTAAGTTGATATTTAATTTCAATTTTTAATTCTTAAAGAAAATTTTTAAATGCGAACTTTTTAATTTACTTTCATGTTTAATAAATAAAAATAAAAAAACAACAATGTAACGAACGTCTGTGCTCGTTACACAAGATACAATTCAAACAGGGTTATCAAAAGTTTTGGCTGCAACAAGATATTCCACTTCTGTACCTGTTTCTATGACTGTTGAACAAAAGTATTTTCTGGCATTTCCATCATTATATCTGATAGAGAGAGACTTCAGTGTAGTTTTAAATCTGCTTCAGAACAGACAACGTTTGTATATCACTGAATGTGAAGATTTGAGAATGAAACTCACTAATTTAAAACAGATATAGATAAATTGTTGACCAAAGGTCAGGTGCACTCATCTCATCAAATTTAGCTTTCCAAACTAATTTATTTGGTATTCTTATTTTTATAATTCTGATTTAAATCTTTCTTTGTTGTAATTTTGTTAATGTTTAATTCTATTCGAATACGTCGACTTTTTCACTTCATTTTTATTTTTAATAAAGCGATTTCAATATTTGTATTTATTTTCGATTTATTTCATAAATATCAAAAATTAAAAAAAACTTAGCTCTTATTTTTTTGTTTTAATTTTCGTTAGTGCAGGTTTCAATATTAAATGTTGCACAAGATAATGTCATATTCCATAGTCCTTTTACCTTTTTCAATCAGTAATTACAAGTGATTATAATGAAAAGTTTGATATCTAGTGAAATATTTAATATCGAGTCCTGTACAAATTTATTAATTTGAGTAAGTAAAGTAAATGACTAGGAAATAGACTTCGGGAACTCTTGTTTTAGATTATTTTATTAACTCTACTGCAATTTAAGTTTGAAATATATTGTTAGTATTGAGTATATATATTTCCTTGCCTCTCATAAATATTATTAATAATATTATATTAAGGTATTTATTTTGCATAATATTTTACTATCATTACAAAATCTATAAGAAGTGTGTTTCAACACTGATTTTCAGACATCTTTGGCTCTGTAGCGTATCTAATATCATGCTAGTGGCCTGGGTATAGGCATATATGTGTTTTATTTGCTATGTGTACATAATAGTAAAAGAGATGGTATCAGATAAAATGTGAGAACTTCTTGAATAATATAAATGCTTTTATTATAATTTTTTAAGGAATGCTTCTGAAGAAAATATTTCATTTTAAAGTATACCAATATTTCTGTTAGTATAATTTGTTAAATTAACAGTAATACTTACTGTAAATATTTATTGTATTAAATACCATATTATCTCATAAATAAATATCTTTGCTATTTATTAAATACGTTTCTGTTTTCGTTGCCATTATTATATTCATTTATCCAGAAAATCTAACTTAATAAAGTTTTATTACTCATTATTTTATAAAAGAGTACATGTCAATAGTCATAAAAAATTTATTTATCTATTTTATTAATTATTTCACTTGAAGTGTAATAAGTTACATACTATGTTAATTTGCCTTTATTTCAAATGTACTTTATAATGTGGTTAATATCATAAAATTACCCTTTCTATCTTCTGCATTGATTTATTTTTCATACTTGGTATAAGTTCATATTTGAAGATAATAAAATTAAATATGTTTTTAGGTAGTATAAATTAATTATTTAAATAAGAAGAAATTTCAAAATATTTAAGAAGTGTTTTATATGCTAACCATGTGTTATTTAAAGTGTTAAGATACTTGATTTTTATACATTTGCATTTTTGTTGCTTAAGGTATAAGATATTCTAAAATAGATAGAGTCATAAGAATAAAACAATATTTAATGCATAACTTAGATAGTTATAGTATTTAAGAATATTGAAGTGTATAATATAATAACCACTTTTCTTGTATCAAGTACATATACAAACCCTCAGATATAGATATAGTATAAAACCTGAGATAAGATTTACAATTTAAAAAGATCTTGAGTTTAAATAATAAGAATCTGGTATAAATTTTAAGTGTAAGAAGAACCTGCAATATTTTAGTATTGATAGTTAGATTTTATTTGTCTATAAGAGGACTCATACTTTGTGGAAAACCCCTGTGGGTGTGTCCCTTTGTGGAAAACCCCTGTGGGTGTGTCCCTGATTCTTAGTTGTGAAGGTTACAATGGTTGGTTACAATATATATAAAATGATCACTCCATATGTTCTTGTCATAGTAGTCATTATTACTACGTGACTATTCATATAATATGTGAATATGGATGGGTTGCTCACCAACTTGCATTAGCCAGCATAGTGAGTTTAGTGAATTTTTATCTTTAGTTTAAGATCAAGAAACACTATGGTCTTTCTTCTCAGTTGCCTGGTAGTATAATCATTGTTTTTGAAAGCAGAATTAGTGTGTGTGAATAGGTTTTTTGATGATATATATTTACATACAATCATGAGAGAGAAAAATAAATCATGGCCCTTAATTCCAGGATATTGTAAAGACACTATCCTAGGCATCAGTTTGGAAGCTAAATGTCAAGAGTGCTAAGAATCTTCTGCTTGCAAACTCAGGGCTGTCATGACCTTTTATTTAGGTACTTCAACTGCCAATTACTTTCAAGTAAAGGAAGGTTGCAAGAATTGGAAGCATTGGACTTTGTGAAGTTAGAACAAAAGGTGAAGAAACAATTGATTTAAAAAATGGATATGTACTGTACTAAAAAGACACAAACATTGGAAGTATGAGCGGAGGAGAATTCATTATAAATAAAAAGTGAAAAAAACAACATTGTGGAAATTGATGGTGTATCAGATAGAATAGCAAAATTAATTATTTAACTTAATAGCAGATATCAAATGCAGGCAATTCAGGTTTATGTCCCAATAAGTTATCATAAGAAGTAAAGAAATTTTATAAGGATGTACAAAAGGCTTTTGATCAGACAAAATAACATTTTAAAATTGTCATTGGGAGACTTTGATGCTAGAATTGGTAAACAATTTAGATGAAAATGCTGTAGGCAAATTTGTTATGGTGATAGAAATGAGAGAGCTCATAGACTTGTAGACTTTATATTATGAATTCTATTTTGAGAAAAATGTTAAATGGAAATAGGAATGAAGATACAGCAGAATTGAATTATATTTTGAATATAGTATTTTTAATAAATTCAACACATAAAGAGATTATCAATTAATGAGATATAAGATAATTATCAATGCAAAACTAGAGAGACAAAAGTTATTAAGAAAAACAATATTCCCAGTTGATATTCCTAATCTTCAGAAACATTCCAGTGAATTTAAATTAGAATTGCAAATCATTTTTAAATATTAACAGATTTTGAACATGATTCAGATTTGAATGAAATCAATAAGAAGATAACTGACAAACTTTAAAAAACTGCAACAAAGATAGCTGGTAGAAAAAAGCAGCAATTGACCAGTAAATTTTTTAATGAGACAAGAAAATTTATGAAAAAAAGAAGGAATATGAAAAGATATAAAAATGATGCATTAAGAAGGATTGAATATCTCAAATTTTATAAAAGAGTGTGAAAAAGAATTGATAATGATATAAAAAAGTATAATTGTGAACTGCTATAGCAAGTTAAAACTGCAGAAGAGAATAAAAGATTGAAGAATGTAAAACAACATTTTGGTTTTGGTAGGAAACTTATTTCTGCAATAAGAAAAAAGATGGAATTATTACTAAAAAAAAGAGGTGATATCATGAAATGTATAGAAGAGGTTTATCAAGAATTATATAGCACTAAAAAACAAAAAAAAATATATTCTACATGTACTATATTTTTTGAATTGCTCAAGATTTTAAATAAAAAAAATGAGACATGCAATTAAATTTATGAAGAAGATAAAAGCTCCAGGAAATGATGTAATTATAATCAATATCTTAAAAGAAGCAAGAGAAGAAATAGAAA
Source organism: Epiperipatus broadwayi (assembly GCA_028023455.1). NCBI lineage: Eukaryota > Metazoa > Onychophora > Udeonychophora > Euonychophora > Peripatidae > Epiperipatus > Epiperipatus broadwayi. Next base: position 11,676,632 of record JAQFVV010006197.1, read on the forward strand.
TTTTTTTGGCAAAGTTATATACCAAATGTCTAAATGATATGCATAACCAATGCACTATTAATATTAATATTTTTAAAATATGATAAAGAAAATATTAAAAATTGCATACCTATTAGTCTTTTGTCAGTTCTATACAAAATTTTAACCAAAATAATTACAACTTGTCTACAGTGAAACTGTATTTTAACCAAATAAAAGACCGACTTGGATTTAAAAGTGATTTTAGTATAGTGGATTGTATCCAAATATTGAGAGAAGTTATAGAAAGGACCAATGAATATGAATGGCCATTATGCTTTGAATTTATAGATTATAAAAAGGTGCTTGATTCTATAAGCATCTTTTAGTGATTTAAGCATTGCATCATCAAAGTAATTATTCAGGATATTGTCATATTTTGAAGAATATTTATAAAAATGCAACAGCTAATAGATTATCTAGTAATACTAGGAAGATTAACATTGAGAAGGATATATGAATAGTGTGACTCCATATCTCCAATACTTTTTATAGTAGTTTTGCAAAAAGTGCTTTGTGGATTAAAATGGGAAGTTAAGGAATAAAAATAAATGATTATTTAAGTCATCTGATGTTGTAATTGTTTTCACAAATAATACTTTTGAGCTTCAGGAAAAGTTGTAAAAGTTATCAGATGAAAGTAAGTAAGTAGGATTAGAAGGTAAATGTTAAAAAGACTACAGTAATGTTCAATGAATTTTCTCTAAATAAGAAAATAAAAATTAATAAGAATGTGTGAGAAGTAGTTAACAACTACAAATATCTTGGTCAGATTATAATACTAATATAGTTTAAGATTAATAAGTAATGCAAACCCTTAGATTATAGTTCTAAAAAAAACATGGTGTACTGCGTTGTCCAGTTAATAACGATTTCAGATAATTTTCTAATGCAAAACGTCTCATATTACTAATGTATTTATTTGTGTGAGAGAAATTATTCTTCATACAATTTTGCCTGATTACAGAATAAAGACAACGTAACATAAACAAGCCATTCTCTTCATTTCTATTGCCTGGCAAAATAAATGGAGATAAGAAGTTATTATTTAATTCGTGATATTTACTCGCATTTTTTTTTAATAATCCGAAAGATGTCAAAAGTCATAAAATAAAGTTGTCATTTTAAAAATAACAAAATTAAATGCTTTTTCTCCTCTTATTTTTTTTCCTTATATAATTTTTATTAAAGAAAGCACTAGTAAAATAATAAGGAAGGCTCGCTTTTCTAAATGGCAGGTCAAATGAACTTTAATTTGGACATTGACAGGTCAAACTTCTAAGAATTTAGACATGTCGGATTTTTTTGTAAGCAAAAATCTTTCATTCTAAAAGCAAGGTTCATCAAGTGACATTCACAATTACAATTTTTTTAAAAAAAAAGATTTTAACTTAACTATTTGTGTGCGTGCATTAGTGTGAAAAAGTTAAACATTAATTTGAAAAAAAGGAGAAAATAGTTTTCAAAGAAAAAATAACGTTTTTCAATGTTTTAGAAAGGTACAAAGTCGTTATACAATTTATAAACTTAAATATATAGAGTTGTAAAAAGTAATTAACTTTATTTGAAAGCAAATCTTTTGATTTTTTGAGGATATAAAGATCTTTTTTCAAAAGTTATTGTGATGGCAAATTTTATTATTATATGAATTTTTAGATTCGTGTTCGCTTACTAACACACATTATTGAGTTTAGGATCAAGAAACCTTCGTGTTCGTTCTTTCTAGATCCTAATAGTTGCTAACTAAAACATTGGTTATGTTGCCACTCAAACACCAAAATCTTTAATATCATTGGCTAAAGCAGCAGTTGGTGATTGAAAGGAAATGTTGCTACAAATTCCATACTTATAGACATAGGCAACCAATTAATGTTTTCTTTCTATTTGCTCTTACTACTGTTGTTAACTTTTAAGGCAAGAAAGGTTAGAACTTCTATTTAAATGTAATGATGATGAAATTAAAAAGAAAAGTTAAAGAAACAAATGATTTGAAAAGTGATATGTATTTTATTATAAAGTGATTAAAATTGATAATACATTAAAGATGGAAGACGGTATTAAGATAGTATATAGTATATCAGCAGGATGTTAGTATATAGTATATCAGCAGGATGTGGAATATTAAATACTTAACATATTAGAACATACCAAATGCATTTAGTTAAAGTTTATGCTCTAACAAGCTTTAATTGTGGGATGAGGGAGAATGAGGATATATATAAATTTACAGACTGAACTAATTAAATACTGTTTAAAGTTATTGTAGGATGATATTTGATGTTAGATTTGGGAAATATGAAAGTGTTGTGTGTAAATTGGAATGTGGATGTATAAATGAGGTGGTATATAAATTTGTGGAATTTGGTCACAAATAAAAAGTGAAAGAAGAAGGCATTAGAAATTACAAACTGCCAATTTTCTAAAAATTCTATGATATATTTACTGAGATTATTTCATTTTGTTTACAGATACTTTGTTTTAAATTTATCCATAAGAACAAGCTTGTTTTAAATTATTATAGTGTAGTATATCACATCCATGTATTAGAATAAGTTATAGAAAAAACTAATAAGTATGGAATGCTATTTTGAATTGACTTTTCAGATTATAAAGAGGCATTTGACTTCTTAATATATTGCGACCTACAACCTGATGTTATCTAACTCTGAAGATATAGTGATTACCAATTCAGCATCACCTTAATTTTAAGATTTTTAAAATTTTAGACTATTAGTTTAGTTGTAAAAAAACAACAACACACAATTAAAGATCATTTCCAGATGCGTAACTGGTTGATATCAATTTTGAATCTCAAATCCTCATTGACAAAGGTAAAAGCCAAAATATTGCTTTAGGGATAGGGTTAAATTTCACTAGCATCTGCAAAAAAACACTGATTATTCAAGGCTTACAATAGGTATACTCTTAATTACTTTGATACGCTGAAAAAAATCAAATGATGTAGCATTTGTATTAATATTTTTAGTCAAGGATAAAAATGTCTACAGTTAAAATAAAATGAGTTTACTAAAATATATAATTACTATCTTGCATCATTAATAAACATAAACTACTTAATTGCACTGAGTCAAATTTTGGCAAACACTGCCAGAATCATAGTGCTGGATAAGTTATGCAATACAAATAAGATTATATGATTGATATGAGATAATATACAAATAAGGCACAATATGAAAATAAGGCAATTAGATATTCCATTTTTCAGACAATGTAACACTTAAATTCTTTTTATTGATGGTATGTGGATCCTTTGCAATTAATCAAGCTTCTTGGTACTTTCTTTTTTATCATCTCTTTCTGACCATATTGTTCTAACACTTGTTGGAGAAAATATGTAACCCATGGCACATTCATGATTTAAAATGGTCAACCTGTATTAAGTCATTTGTTTAGCCCTATTATACAAATATGCTTGATGGGTAATTCACATGGATTTATTTGCACAAGATTCCAATGTAATAAAAAGAGCTGCAGAAAGGCTTAGTACATGCAATTTTATAGACCATCTGAGGTGCATGCTCCACAAAGTATCTTGTCTTTAGTATTGTTCAACAAATTATTGAGAGAAGGTGGTTCTAAAGTTAATTCTGTATGAGTTAGTGAAAATGTTCCTAAGGCTATTTGCTATGTGTGAGATGTAAAGAAGGCTTATCCATGCTTTAGGAATATTATTAATGTTTTTAAATATATTTACATTTGTGTAAAATTTCACAACCATCTTAATAAGCATGTTATGATTATAACCAAGCTCTATTAGATTATTAATGTATGCATCTATATTGTTTTTCTATCTGCCTCATACTTGCATAGATTTTTGTTTCTATATAAGAAATGTTTAAATCCCATCAGTTTATGTTCAATTGGGTCTGTTGGCATGCCCTCCTTATTTGTAAAGGTTTTAGCTTCATTTTAAAGTCCAGCTCATTTTTAGTTTTATATATACATGTCCAGAAAATTGATCCCATAATTGATATCTTTTACTTCACTAATTCATTCAGGAGGTGATGTATTTTTGAGTTCCAGCCATATATTATTGACCTGATCCTCCATCACATATATAAACATGTTGTCTACATATTACATGTAAATGTTGTTAGATGAAGAGGCTAAATATTTAGGCAAGATATTATTTTCAAACTTAGATAGAACAATTCTACAAACAATATCACTTAGTGGTAACCCCATTGACCAACCACTCTCCATTTTATAAAATTCATTCTTGGCTACTGCTACAATTTGCCTATCAATCCATTTTAAGACTTCTATTATAAACTTTTTTATATGAATTGTAATTAATTTGCTGCAAAATGTCTTGAATGTTGTTAATGGATAGATCACAAGATACTGAACCATGTAGTTCTTTTATGTCTAATGAGGCTAGCTAATTTTTATTTTTTTAATTTTATTCACATGTTCAAAAGATAATTTGATTGTATATGTACAAAATCCAATGTCTTCCATCAATGAATCATCTATATTCAGAACTATCGTTCTAGTAGTGTTTTGCCAAAATCTGCCTCATTGCAATTAAGTAATTTATGTTTATTAATTTATACCTTTTCATCTAAACTGAAGTCAATGAGTGCTTTAGAATTATATATTTTTATGAAAATACATTGATATTTGTATTTTGCATCATATAAAGAACATTGTTTTTTTATTATTTTGAATTTCATATTATTAATTTAATAGAAAAAAAAGTTAATAATAACAGCTTTAAATATTAACTGCATTGACTTTAATTTTGAATCCCAAATTATCACTCTTAAAGGCAAAATCCAAAAACCTGTTTAGAGTGATGATTAAATTACATTACCTCTGATAATAATTGATAACTAAACATTACAATAAATGAAGTTATGTGGAGAGAGAATAAAAGATTAACACTGTTAGAAATAAAATTAAAATACAATAATTTTATCTTCAAATCATTTTACAGCAAATTTTTAGTATTTTTGTGGATTAAAATGGAAAGTAAAGAAAATTAAAGTAAACTGAGATCATTTAAATTATTTAGATTTTTCAGATAATGTGATTTTTTTCACAAACAATGCTTCAGAACTGCAGAAAACATTACAAGAGCTATCAGATGAAAACAAAAAAGTAGAACTGAAGTGAATACTAAAAAAAAAATTTTTTTTTTCAAGAGATTGATAATTCTGAATTAAAATGAGAAATCAAAAATATTAATATGTATAAAAATATAATGACAAGATTGATTATAGGATTGAATTTGGATAGAATGATTTTAATAGAATAAAATATTAAAAAGAAATATGCTTGAAAAAAATATGTTCTTCCAATGCTTACTTATGAATATACACTTTTCATACTTAAAATATATGCATATAATAGCAGCCACCCACATAATAAATTGTGTAGAGATAAAGAAAGAATAAAAATGAAAAATATATGTATAAAATAATAAACGAACATCATTGACATCATCAAAATAATTAAGAGACTGAAATAAAACTTTGATTCTTAATGGAAAGGTTAATGACTATCTCTTTAGTCTTTTTTAGTAATTGTTTTATTTAATAACAAATCACTTAATTCACTAGCTTATAAAGGTTTATTATAGATGGCACTAGAATAGAGAATTGTGTTTGTTTTATTTGCTTTTATCTATCAAATAGCTTTTGCAATATTTTCTTCAGTTCTGAAGCATTATTTGTAAAAACAATAACATCATCTAAAAAAATCTAAGCTTAAATAATTTTTCTTAATTTTAAGCCTTTTTGTTTTTGATTTTAAATCATTAAAAGACCTTATAAAACTGCAGTAAAATCACTTTGATGTTTACATGTTGCTCAAAAATTAAATTGTCTTTTGATGAACATTGTTCAAAGATATAACAATAGATAAACAATGTTTTCCACAATATTTACATATAGTAAGAGCTCATATGTCATATAAGTGAATGATACAATTTTTCTGGATTAATTTAAAGAAAATAAACAATGGACAAAAAAGTGGATTATTTATTGTTCATTTTGAAGAATATGATGAATGATAATAAATTGGAAAAACAGAATGCTTATCTTCTCAAATTTGATTCTAATATGCTAATTTTCACATCTCTTCCTCAAGCACTCCCTGTTGTTATAATAATTTTTAAGTGTTAAAGAATAAAAGAATAAAACTAAAGCAAAATTATAAGCATGCATCACTTGCTATTGTCTTTTTTTTCTAAAGTAAGCAAATTTTTATATGTCAATATTTTAAATCATGGAAATCTAAACCTTGATAATCAGCACTCTCTAAAGAAGAGATTCCAAATTACTTAAAAAGACTAAATCTATAAATAAAGTTAAAAAAGCTCAATTAGAGCATATAAGCCTTGATTGTGAATAAATGTATATAGATATCTAAAAATAAACATTTTTGTTTATGTAAAATTTTAAAATGTGACATATAAATATTATTAACTCAAACACAAGTTGATATATAAATATTTTATATTTGGATCAATATTATATATATATAATTCTAATGATGTTAGTGAGCCACATATTTGGACTTGTTTGTTTCATAAATATATATATAAATTCTAACTTTTCTCTCTGTAAAAATTCTCCATGATCTTTCAATTGTCACTGTTTGATGAAAAAAAGGGCATAAATTAAAATTTAACTTCAGTAATATACTGCATATTTATATGGTATGTAATAAATTATTTACATATATACAAAATTAATCTATAATACTTATTTCACTTCATGTTGTTCATTATTTACATATTTTCTTTAATAAATTTAAAAAATAAAAATAGAATAGAAAATCAAAATAATTAGTAAATAGTTGCAATAGAAATAATACATACATATGGTACTGTTAGTGAATATATGTTACAAATACACATATATAGTGGTACATGTTTCATAATTTTTCTTTAAAAAAATATGATTAATTTTAAGATTTTTAAAATGAAATTTTGCAAAAGCAAAAGATTACATCATATTTTTCTTTTAGAATAAAACTTCTTAGCAAGAGGGGGGAGAACTCTAAAATAGAATTAGAAAAAATTTAAAACTTTTTTTTTTTTTTCCATATGTCATAGCACCGGCCGGGACGCGAACCCACAACCGTCTGCAACCAACTACTTGCTTGCAAGACGGCCGCGATGACCTCTCGCCTAACAGCGCTTGACAAAATTTAAAACTTTTTTTTAACGAAAACTCTCTTTGTTTATAAAACAAAAATAAATTAGGGAAATAAAACGTGTAAAATAAATCTTAGGCAAAATCTAAAATAAAAAAGCTTAAAATTCTTTCTCTCCTTTTTAAAATAGTTAAATAAAATGGCTAAAAATAAACAAATGTAAAATAAAATTTGCTATAAAAGAAACTTTTGTGAAAATATCTCATCGGCTTTGGAATGCAATTAAGTTTGCAAAATTCTTGGATGATAAGATATTAGATTAATCTAAACAAAAGATTAAGATAACCAGAAATATAAAATTAATTAAAATACAGATTTCAAGTTCAGATCAAAATTAAAAGTAATAAGAAATTAAAACAATAGAAGAGGAAAAAGTATATAAAGTCACTCTCTCTATTGTTATTCAATCAGGGCTGCAATCTGCTGGATCATTCATCAGTCAGGTTTGTGATATACCATTTGCATTGCTATTAATTCGAGTTCAGGTTCTTTCTAAAGAATGCAGATTTGGAAATTGTAAATGCAGTAGTAAGCCAATCATTATTGCTGCAGTCAACATTAATGGAGAGGTTGCATAAGCCATAGAAGTCTGACAGGGTTTTATGCCCCGAGCCCTCAGCCAGCAACTATCCTGCCTGAATCAATACCTGGAATCAATACAGATTGTAAAATAGAAGCTGCTGCATATCCTCTTTCATTATTTGACATAAATCTGGAAGGAAAGCAATAAAGCCATTGATGGAAGAACAAAAGGCTAACTGATTGGAAAATAAAACAAATAAAAACTTAGATAAAGATACTTTTAAATATCTGATTACTGTCTAAACTCTTTATTTTAAATGAATAAACTTTAATTAATGGACTATTATAACTATAGCCTAAAATCATTTATATTTTTTTTATCACAGCTTTTATTTTTATAATGCATTAAATATATGTGTGCGTAAATAAATATTAATTGTTTGCTCTACTTGTTATTTTGTCTATTTTCTCTTTCTCTCTTGTCACTTAATCACCAGTAAATTAGTATAGAGTTATTTTATGAGTAAAGTAAATGTGCTGGACCATGAGACAGAGGGTGAGCTAATCATGAGATATTTCAAACACTGGATTGTGTGCCTGTCATCTGAAGCAAGATGATTATATAACTTATGATTGTCTGGTGCCTGAGATTGATCCTCAAAACAAATAAAATGCTTTGGATGTCAGGGTTTTAAATCTAGCAGTCAAGGTGAGCCATGATCTGGAAATGTGATCATGTTATGCTTTTCATAGCTCGATCTGACCATAGATATCATTGATGGTTCTGCTATCAATGGTATTCTCTCCTCTTTTTGAAGGGCCAGACTGTTCATGTAATATTAAAAATATAAATTAAAAAATTATGTTAAAAGGTGTTTAAACATAATTAAATAATATCTTTTAAATGGATTTGGTTCAATATATACTTGTAAATGCATTGAAAACAGTCAACATTTAAATAATACCAATGTCAATAATAGTCAAAACAAAATAAAATTAATATTTACATCGAGAATAATTTATGATGCTTGAGTTTTTTATTTAATACCATCATTTTAATTAGTAATACATTTACATTATTTTTTTCAAATTAAATTCATCCTAAAATTAATACTAATAATCAAATAGTTAATTTCATCAGAAAATAACAAGTTGAGATTAGGTACAGACATTTTAGCTTTGAATCCATCATTTTATCACTGCATTAAACTTTACATGGCAATAAATAGTAATGATTAAATAATTAATTTTTCATGAAGTTATGTGACATTCAAGCACTACAAGTAAACAGAATGAGGTTCAATTCAGAATCCTTTAGCTCTTGAATTCATCAGTATATTACTGAATTATATCATATACGTCCTAAAATGAAAGAAGAATATATATTTTTATATTTATATACTTAACGAATATTTTTACATATAATTTTATTTTTCAATATAATTATGTAAATATATGTTTCTGATTAGAGCTACTGATGATGGAGTTAATATTATATTACTTAAGTGGAATTAAGCCCAAATTGAATTGTGAGAAAATGAAACTCACATATTGTTCTTTAAAAAAAATAACTATTTAGTCGAAGCATAAAAAAATAAATAAATGAAGTATTAATATGCCAGAATTTTTATATTGTTAAAAGTACTGTACATCATCATCATTGTTAGTTATTTATCAAAAAGGCAGTTTGTCCACATCCATTTCACATTTATTGTTGATCTTTTCTATCTTTAATTCTAATCTTTAGTCCAGGGGTTCCCAACCTTTTTGTTTCTCATATCATCTTGACTTTCAGTATATTATCCAGTGCCCACTATTCATTATAATAAGAAATAAACAGAAAATAAGTTTTCAATCAGTAAATAAATCTTAATTGTGCATTTTGACTTATCAGATTCTGCAATAAGAAAAAAACCTATGCCACCTCATTGTGTCCATGTCTGAAAGGAAACCTGAAATGTTGCAAGTATGGCTGACAGGCCAACATTGAATAACCTGGAAATGTTGAAAACATAACTATTTTGGGAATATTTTAATAGTATAAAATATTTATTTGCCTACTATTCACTCAGGTTGAGAACTCCTGGTTTAATCACTTATAATTGCTTCTTTTCATATCATTTTATATATCACTTTTTCTTTAATCTCTCTTCTTATTTTTTACAGATTTTTTTCAATATATTTTAAATTTTTTGCCTTTAAATAAATTTAAATAAAAAGTGGGAAATACTTAAGGAAAATCTAAAAAAAAAATACAATACACACAGTAGACTATATAAAGATAAAAGAGTATTCAGCAGAAATATATATAAAGAAAACTGAACAGCAAGTAAAATATGTAATAATAAAGTTTTTACAGTTAAAAGCAAAAATTTGTTTGATTCAAGTCATGATAAAATATTTTTGAGGTGAAAAGAGTACAGATACAGAAGTATAGTAGTGATTGAAACAAAGAAAAATCAAGAAATCTCCCTTCAGTTAGCATCAAACTACTTTCTGTACCCAATAACTTGTTAGATAAAAATAATATATTCTTATTTGTATAAATATAGAAAGATGAAGTAAATGAAATCAAATAATGGAAAATGAAGTTGTACAAATCATCATGAGATAAAGTCAAGCAAAGTGCAGAAAATAAATTCAAGTTAAATTATCTTGCGTTGTTAGCCGAGAGGTATCGCAGCCGCCATGCAAGCAAGTAGTTGGTTGCAGACGGTTGTGGGTTCGCATCCCGGCCGATGCTATGACATATGGAAAAAAAATAATAAAAGGGGGAAAAACTCAAACTAATTAATATTTGCAATGTAATTATAATCCAGGAAATGAATATTAAGCTTTAAAGAGATAAATATATACTGCAGTACAAAATATATTTTAAAAAGTTTATTATTGCAAGCATAATTACGTAATAGTCATTTAAGTACTCTACTGATGATTATTAAAAATATATTACATCTATTAAAATAAAAAAAAGTATTTGATTTTGAAATTATCAGTAGAATAAAAAACATGTCTAACTATACAAAATTGATTGCTGTACATAATTTAGTGTAGAGTGGTGGATTTTGGAACTCAAAATCCATAGATCATAATTCCTATTCCACTACTTCTGGTGCTTGACTTTTTGTTAACTCCCAAATAATAAATTATTAGATTATTATTAACATTCATAATGAAATTATTCATCATTATTGTTTTTTCTCATTTGCTCTCAACTTTTTTTACTAGTTGGATTGACACAGAAATCAGCTATAATGAGGCTCTTGTGTCTTCAGTAATCTCTCTACTTTAATTTGACAATGGTATGTGTGGTTGGGCAACCACATTTCCATCCTTTAATTTATGTGCTCTGATTTTGACACCAATCTTTTCTTTTTTCATTATTTTCTAAAATTTTATTTCATCACTCTCTCAATATATGTTTTTTTTAGCATTTGTTGTTTATATATGCCTAATTTATTCATATGATATTAAAACTGAATTTTCATTTTGTATTTGGAGGTTGTTTAAACTAAAGCTCTACTTCAATTCTCTGAATATTTAAATGATGATTCTTATTACTTATTTTATAAATACATACAAACAATAGATCGAATTCACACGCCTTTATTTAAAATTACTTGAATAAACTAAGCATATATAACAACTCATCAGAAACTTCAGATACTTCCTGTTCAATTATTTATATATATATATATATATTGTGCCAATGCCAAATTGGCACATGTATATAAAATAATTTTGGATAAAAATTATTATCAAAATCTTTCGGAAAAAAGAATTTGAAAGTTACAATTAATTACTTTAAAGAGGGGAGAGGGAGTTTTCCTATAAAAAAAAAAAAAAAAAAAAACAAACTAAGAGTTTCGTAAAAAGTTAAAATTATTAAGATATAAAAAAAAAAAAAAAAAAATCTCTTTTCATTCCAGTTTATTGTAATAGATTATATTAGTGCGTGCGAATGTAAACAAAAGTATGCATGTAAGAATAATATAAAAAAAAAAGAAAAATGAATAAAGAAATGAAATGTATTTCAAAAGAAACACAGTGGTGGACTGCTAATTAAAGATATGAAAACAACACATTTTAAAATAGCTACTACTAATAAAATATTCAATCGAAAAACACGTTGTCATAATAATTAATCTAAAGGAATTTCGACAACACGTATTGCCGGAGGATATTAAAACAAAAACACGTCGCAGGTATAAATAGACTTTTTTTGTTTTATCAGACATTCAGTTGGAGTTTGAAATTCAGTCTAGTTTTACTGTGTCAGTTTACAGAAATGCAGTGCTGAAAAGCTTTTGGAAATATACGCTTGCGCTCCAGCCTTTTTAGTCCAATAAGATCATCAAAACCTGCCTGAGAAATAATGTCTGGATAACAACACAGAAACCCTCCGTCAAAACGTGCAGCTGTCTCCAAGAAGAAACCAACGGATTACCATAAATTCTCTTCCATAAACAAAATCTAACCGGTTAGATACAATCCATTAGAAGCAGCAGAAGTAGCCACCGACAAGAAAAAAAAATCCTAGGTATCTGTTTTATTATTATTATTTACCAGTAGTAGTCACCACTGTAATCCGTAAATATTGAAGATTAACATTATATGAACTCTATCATACATAAAAGGAACTATTGATGTGTGTGCGAGAGTCTCAAATGTCATTAATGCTTTATTATTATTTTTTGCGAATGAGAGTTTCAGACTAGCTGGCGCCCCGGGGTTTACCCCGAAACAAATAAAGTATTTGGATGGTAGGGGTTTGAATCTAGCAGCCGAGATGGGCCATTGTTGATAGTTAAAGCTATTAATAAGATCTCCCATTTTGCTCGAACGTGCCGGTTCGTTCACCTAACCTTTATAATATTATAAATGTATTGTGAAGGAGTTTGAAACCGGCCAAAACTTATATATACGTATAAGTAGGTGGTTTCAGCGGTTAGACCCGGTACATAAATGGCTTTACCCAACATTTGGGGCTGAACCTAAGAAATAACAGTAAATAAATGTTTGTGTTTCTTGTTTAAAAATAAAAACCTTAAAGAAATCTAAATTACGTAGGTAAAAATGTATTAAATTAAAAATAAAAAAAAGAATTGACCGAATTTTTTTTCTTACTTCTTTAAATGAAAAGAGATTTTGTGCTATTTACGTTCTGTTTAAATAAATGACAGTTGGGTGTTTGGGCGGAGTTAAAGCATTAAGATCGGGTAGGATAAACGGACAAAAGAGAGCGGAGCCAGCGTGTATTTCTAGTTTAGAAAGAAATAAATAAAATAGTAATTAGTAAACTTATTAAAAGAAAATACGGTATCAAAAATAATATAAAAAAAAAAAGTAAAGTTTAAAATTATAAAGATGACAAGAAATAAACCTAAAATGGAAACTCAAGGTAAAAAAACAGACAATGTTCCCAGCGAGGAACAAAATAAAACCGAAACTAGTGAAATAGAAAAGGTCCCCAGTGAAGAAAAAATAGAAATTCAAGCGGAAGAAGTAGAGAATGCGTCAAGTGAGAAACAAAAAGAAGAAGACAAAAAAGAGGTTGAGCAAAAAGAAGAGAAAAGAGAAATCATAGCTTTACTAAACAGCATGTTTCAAAAACAAAAAGAAACAGCAGAAGAATATAAAAAAATAGCTGAAGAGCTTAAAGACCAAAATAATGAAATGAAGAGTAAATTGGAAGGGCAAGCTGAAATGCTTGAAAAGTTAAAGGACCAGATCGAAATGGGCCAGAATAAAATAAAAGAAGAAATTAGGGAAGAAATACAAGAGATTAAAACACAAGTAGAAAATCAAATAGAGACAGATCGGAAGTAATTGAAAAAAATAAGACAGAAGAGAGAAAAGTAATTGAGGAGATAAAAGTCGGAATGACGGATTTAGCTCGGAAAGTAAATCAAAAAAATGGTTCGCAAACGGAAATAAAACAGTGTGACCACTCGAGTGCAAACGCGCACATTATGAACAACCCGGCAATCGTGAACCAGTTTTTGAAAATACGAATATTTTCTGGCCATCAAGGTGAAGCTCCTATGGAGCATTTAAATAGTTTGGAGTGCTATTTCACTATAAATCAATTAAGTGAGGAGGCTATGATCGCAATAGCTTGTAGCCATTTACAAGGGAGTTCTCAAGCTTGGTGGGACTCGTTATATAAAAAACCCGTCACTTTTGTCGAATATAAAATTGCTATTTTAGCGAGTTATTGGAGTGAAGATTATCAGGAAAATCTTCGTCACCAGATCTCGCAAGATAAATGGCGACCTGGGGAACCGTTTGTTTTTTTTTTTAGAAGGCAAGTGGCAAAATTACGCTCGTTATCAGCAGACCCTCTATCTGAACAACAAATTGTCAGGATAGTCCGCCATAGTTTTCCTCATAATGTCGAGCAAATGCTCATAGGGACTGAAAGGAAAACAGTGGAACAAATGGCGGAATTGTTGAGCGCTTTCGACAGGGCTAGACCAACGGGTGACACGAGAGATAGGGGATTCAAACCCCAATTTAGAGAGCCGGCTGTAAACGCCATAGGGTATAGACGTAGGTGGAATTCGGGGAGTCCCCGGAGGAGACGCTATTCTAATAGTCCCGAGAGAACAAAAATCTTTCGAAGAACCGACAGCGATCCTGACATCTCGCATACTAGAGTTAAGGAAAGGCCCAGGGGTGATTCTCAATCCCCCAGCACGAGTGGCTATATGCGAAAAAAAAAATATGATAGAGAACCGCCAGACAAAAATTAAAAATATGTAATCTGACGGATTTGCCGGCTTGACCAATTATTATCGACCATGGACTCGGAAAAATGGACAATGTTTGCTAAAATTTAAAAAATAAATGAGTATCAAGTTAGTTCGAATAATTAAGAAAGATTAAAGTCAATAATAGTAAATATATAATAATCTTAGAGTTTTTAAAATGTCAAAACCCTCGATTATGTCTTATCGATTATATTGATATCCCAGCTCATAAGTCTAGAACCTAGCGGAGCGTGACTTTCACAAAATAAATGTGTAAAATCAAAATAGACAAACGAAATGAAAATGTTTTTTTTTTTTAAATGAAATAAATAAGTGTATAATGAACGTATTAATGGAAATAAAACATTATTAAATAAAGTTAAAAAAAAAAAAAAAAAGGAAAAAAAAAGAAAAGGGTATTAAATTAGGATTGAGGTGTGTGCGAGTATTTGGGCAAGGAGATAAATTCCAGGCCTGACTTTTGTTGGATTAAGCCTTGTCTTGCGGTGACTTTGTTCTACAGATGGGTAGTGCGAAAAATAATTAATATTGATGATGATGCGCCAGTAGAAAAGTCCTGGCATATAAAAATTAATAAATCTGGAGGAAAGTCCCAGTAACCAAATAAAATAAATGTTTTAGTAAGTCGAATGTGCAGTAGAGATAGTCCTGCCATTCGCAATCTTAAAGTCCCTTTTCATGATCCGTTGTGCACAACAGTTGCCCATGCTGTAGTCACGACTTCCGCAAGAAATTAAAAGTTGGTTTAAATCAGCACAAAGTCGATCTGTGTGTTGAATTGCCTTATATTTTGCTGCCTACTTCTCTTAATATTACATGCACTCTAGAAAAATAAGAATTTGAAATGGTCAATACTTAGGAAAAGTGATCAACGCACATGTTAATCAAGAAAAATGTTAGTAAATAAATAAGTATGCATGGGTATATACGCGCACATACACTGTAATATTCGGTAAATACGATACCTTATGATGAGTATTTTAAATGTATTTATCCAGATATCCTTTTAGGTTATTTTCTTGGTACTGCTGCACCTTATGGTGAGTGCAAAAAGGGGTTTATTTATTATAGATTCCCTGTAAGCAAGTCCAGTAATAACTCGATATCTAGAGTATTAGTAGGTGTAGAATTATGCTGCACATATACTCATGTGTTAAATAAAGATGTTCGTAACGATTTACAAATAATATTATAAGATTAGTAATAAAAGTATAAAGTCAGTCTAATGTGTATTACGAGTAGGTAAGTATGCATGGGTATATACGCGCACATACACTGTAATATTCGGTAAATACGATACCTTATGATGAGTATTTTAAATGTATTTATCCAGATATCCTTTTAGGTTATTTTCTTGGTACTGCTGCACCTTATGGTGAGTGCAAAAAGGGATGTATTTATTATAGATTCCCTGTAAGCAAGTCCAGTAATAACTCGATATCTAGAATATTAGTAGGTGTAGAATTATGCTGCACATATACACATGTGTAGGAATTATCTAGAATAAAAAAAAAAATTAAATTAATAAATCTTTATAGTCAACAATTAAAATTGCAAGAGATAAAATGGTCAAAAATGACGCATTTTACTCTAAAACGAAGGGGGGTGTAATGTGCCAATGCCAAATTGGCACATGTATATAAAATAATTTTGGATAAAAATTATTATCAAAATCTTTCGGAAAAAAGAATTTGAAAGTTACAATTAATTACTTTAAAGAGGGGAGAGGGAGTTTTCCTATAAAAAAACAAACTAAGAGTTTCGTAAAAAGTTAAAATTATTAAGATATAAAAAAAAAAAGAAAAAAATCTCTTTTCATTCCAGTTTATTGTAATAGATTATATTAGTGCGTGCGAATGTAAACAAAAGTATGCATGTAAGAATAATATAAAAAAAAGAAAAATGAATAAAGAAATGAAATGTATTTCAAAAGAAACACAGTGGTGGACTGCTAATTAAAGATATGAAAACAACACATTTTAAAATAGCTACTACTAATAAAATATTCAATCGAAAAACACGTTGTCATAATAATTAATCTAAAGGAATTTCGACAACACGTATTGCCGGAGGATATTAAAACAAAAACACGTCGCAGGTATAAATAGACTTTTTTTTGTTTTATCAGACAGTTCAGTTGGAGTTTGAAATTCAGTCTAGTTTTACTGTGTCAGTTTACAGAAATGCAGTGCTGAAAAGCTTTTGGAAATATACGCTTGCGCTCCAGCCTTTTTAGTCCAATAAGATCATCAAAACCTGCCTGAGAAATAATGTCTGGATAACAACACAGAAACCCTCCGTCAAAACGTGCAGCTGTCTCCAAGAAGAAACCAACGGATTACCATAAATTCTCTTCCATAAACAAAATCTAACCGGTTAGATACAATCCATTAGAAGCAGCAGAAGTAGCCACCGACAAGAAAAAAAAATCCTAGGTATCTGTTTTATTATTATTATTTACCAGTAGTAGTCACCACTGTAATCCGTAAATATTGAAGATTAACATTATATGAACTCTATCATACATAAAAGGAACTATTGATGTGTGTGCGAGAGTCTCAAATGTCATTAATGCTTTATTATTATTTTTGCGAATGAGAGTTAATTTAAATGTCTAAGATTATGTTGTTTTGTTCATGAAATATCCTATCATATGTAAATTTAAAATGTGCGTGTGTGAAATTTGGATTTATAAAAATGTTTAGAATGCGTTGATGTTGGTTAGTAAATTATATTTAAACTTAATTGATGTTGATTGAAATAAATTATTTTTAAATTTAAACTTGATCTGTCGGTCAATTCTTTTTATCAATATCTTATTAGCAATAAATATCATTGATTAAAATTAGACTGGGCTGGTTAAGGGAATTGTTTCGAGCGCTGGATTATGAGCCTACTACCCGAATATGTTAGTCTTCAGACTAGCTGGCGCCCTGGGGTTTACCCCGAAACAAATAAAGTATTTGGATGGTAGGGGTTTGAATCTAGCAGCCGAGATGGGCCATTGTTGATAGTTAAAGCTATTAATAAGATCTCCCATTTTGCTCGAACGTGCCGGTTCGTTCACCTAACCTTTATAATATTATAAATGTATTGTGAAGGAGTTTGAAACCGGCCAAAACTTATATATACGTATAAGTAGGTGGTTTCAGCGGTTCGACCCGGTACAATATATATATATATATATATAATGTAATGGACAAAAAAACCTGCAGGTATGATCAATATCAATCATAGAGGGTGCCACTAGATTTATCATCTAGAATTTCTATTTATATTATTATATGACATTATTTTGTTATCATATTAAATCAGAATTCAATTGATATTCCAGATACTGATCCCTGTAAGAAGATATACAACTGCATACTCTACAGATTCAACAATTATTACCAACATTTCTATATGTCTTCTAGATTATGGAAAATCACCAGACTCTTTGAAATAATGCAATGATTATTGTATATAATGCTAATTTAGATTTTATGCATAATAAAAAAAATTATAAAACTAAATAGATTAAAAACATTTATTAATAATTTAATATTCTTATTTTGAGTTAACATAATAATCCCTTTCTTAATTATTTGATATTTGTAAATTCATAAGGTAAACCAATATGTAACCCTTTTATATTTCATCTCGAATCTTCATACCTATTAAAGCCAAGCCACGGATGTGTATGTAAATATTTTGAATGACAATCCTACAGCAGTAGAATACAATATAATTGTACTCAAGTAAGCTTATATTAATTACTATAGGATTTTAATATCTTAGCATTTATAATATACATTTAATCATAGCACAGGGCAATTATCTTCATCTGAGTAATTTACATCATAACGCATATCCTAGCAAACTTTAGAAAATATATTAAATTCTTATTACAATATTAAGGGTATACATATTAATTATATCAAAATTGTTATTAACATAAGAATGCACATATATAATTAATATTTTTCATATCTATACAATATATTTCAAATTTATGATATGTATAAACTTCTTAAATGCAGCCGAAGTCTTTTAAACCCTATCTGTTCATATAAACCTTATACATAATCCCAAAATATAAATATTATTAACAGATTTTAACTAACAAATTCCATTATATTTTACTTAAGTTTATAATACAAACACACATCCAAACACTAGCTTCTATAAGCTATCAACAAGATATTCAGTCTTTCCCTTTTTTTTAATATTTGAATCAAATAGATTATTATAAACATGAACCTCCCTCCTCCTAATTTAAATTATGCTTTAATGAGATATTATTTTATATAGTGCTATGTTTTTTATGTAATAGTAATATTAGCAATTAAGCCGATGCACATGCACTTTAAAGATAAATTATAAATGAATACTCTCAATTTTTTTCCAGACATGAGATATAGTATTTTAGAAAGAATGGAGTAAATCCACCCATTCTTTCGACCCAAAAATTTATGTATGGGCAAATCTTAAGTGTGTGGAATTAAGAGCATGAAGGTGTTACAAGATCACTTTAAATTACATTTGTTATGTGTCATATTACATTTGTTATGTATCATTCATTCAAACATAACAAATGTAATTTACAGTGATCGTGTAACACCTTCACACTCTTAATTCCACACACTTAAGATTTGCTTATACATAAATGTTTGGGTCAAAAGAATGGATGGATTCATTCCATTCTTTCTAAAATACTATATCTTGTGTCTGGAAAAAAATTGAGAGTATTCATTTATAATTTATCTTTAAAGTGCATGTGCATTGGCTTAATCGCTAATATTACTATTATGTTTAAATGTATAACTTAATTAGAAACAATTCTAAAAGATAAAGTTCAACTCAGTGATTCCTGGTTTACTATTGACTTTTTTATTATAATCATTAACCTAAAATATAATTATTTGGAATTGTTCTCATTTCTAATCTTACAAACTAAGAAATTTTAATAAATTGGATTATGCCCTGTACATGAGGGGTCAGATTGACTTATAGTTAACATGGGTAGAATGAGAAGGTTGGCACCGATGAGAGCCTTGAGCATTTCCATCATCAGATTGTCAATGAAATGGATGACTGAAAAATTATGGGGTGGAGTGGATTGAAGCCTGACCATTAAAGTATAAATATTGGCTATCTTAATATAAGCTGGGTATTGATTGTATATATGTGTGAAGATTATAATCTGGATCAACTGATGGGTGCTGGTTCAGCACAAAATACATATATTGGTGGTTATTTATCTTTTCAGCATGTGTGTGATCAAGTGTGTCAGCAGTATGAGATAGCATGGATAGTTCAGGATCATGTGAAAGTCTGAGTTTAAACCTCCTATATATTACATATTGAAGTACAGGTATGAAAAAGCCTGTACTGTAAAGAAAAAAAAATTATATAATAAAGACGTTAGCAAACTATAATTTTAATAGATAATTATAAATGTTAATTTAAACAAAATGTAAAAGCAAAGTACATAAATGATTTAATGAATATTGTACTAGAAAATCTTTAAGTATGAAGAAAGTTCATTGAAGTTAAAATGAAGTACCAAAAGAAAGTTTGTAAATTTAAATGATTTTATAAATTTATTTTCCCTTTTATATGCAGAAAACAATTTGGGACTTTAGCAGATTTCAGCACATTATAACTATAGTTGAAATATATTTTACGTTTCATTTACGTTTGTATATTTAGATTTCACATTTGAAAACATTTGTAGTTGCAACTTATAATTCAGGATTCTATGGATTTCACTTATTATTGTTAGTTATTTGAATCACTGTTGGCTTTCCATAATTCAAATGGTAAACTTACTTGATCATGATCGGATTTTTCCATCCATTTGGAGATTTGGTAGTTAGTAGTTTGGAATACAGTAGATTAGATGTTGCCATGACCATTTCTAAAGAAGTAGGCTATCTAACCAGAAAGGATCCAAGATAGATTAGCCTGTCAGAAAAGCTTCTTTGTAACCTAGAGAGGTTCAATCTTATTGAATCAGCCTGAAAATTCACTTTGCTAACGACAATGCAGTTTAAAAAAATAAAACAAAAGACAATTTTTTTTCAGGACTATTTATACAGACTATTTATACATAGTTCTGTAATCATGTATTTACTTTTCTATGATGTCATGATGGTCAACATTGTTTCTACGTGCTGAATTTTATGTTTACAATGTGTCTCATTTTTTGACTGAAAATTAAAAAAGTCAGCGTGTAGTGCTGGAATGGGCGGGGGGGGGGCTCCAATGTTTTTGCCTGTCCAGAAAGGCCAATACATGCTCAATTATAACATTCAGCATGTAGAAACAATGTTGACCAACAAATATGTGACTAGTTCTTACCTCATGAAATTTTAATTACCAAACAAATTATGATAATAAATTTTATTTTTGAAGCAATTAAATATTCACAATGAGATAATTTATGCATTAAAATAAATTTAAATTCATGTATTAAATTACAAAATTCCTTAGTTTTTTTTTTTTTTTTTTGATAACATAAAGTTAATGCAATTTAACTTTTATTAAAACAGGCAAAACTCTCTATACATATTGCTATGTGTATTGATCATGTGATATTTATTGGCAATTTAACTTCTAGCTTTAACTAATTATTACCTTAATTGAAATTTTAAAAAAGTTATCCTGTACCATTTTAATTAATCTACTAATTAACATTCTCAAAATAAATATTTTTATCTTTTATTTTAATAAAAGATTAAACTTTTTTTTAAAATATATTTTACAGGGATAAAACTTTTTTTGAAAGAAAAAGAAAATAATATTTTCCCTCCTTTATCAAAAGAAAACTACTTAAATAAAATTCAAACTAAATGTGTATATCCAATATATATGTTTGTGTACATATATATTTGCAAAAATAACTAAATATGAAAACTTTATTTAGTAGTTTCTACCTAGTTTTCTTTTTAAATTTGATATTAAAAATGGATTAGTCTACCCACCAATTGCAAACTACATAAAATAATTTTGAAATGGATATTTCCATTTTAATTTCCCACAATTACAGCAAAAAAAAAATTCCTTTTTTAAAAAACATAGTAAATACTTTCTATAAAAAAAAATTTTTTATTACTAAAATCAAAAACTAATGCCACATCCCTTATCTCCATCTCATTAGTCATCCAATCCTTCTGTCATTTTTTAAAAGTCTATTAATTCAAGTCTTAACAACATTCTTTATGATCTTGATAGACTGCTATGATGTGCTTATACTCCCTTTGGTAAACTTTCATAGTGTTTGTTTCTTCTAGATTTATTTGACTGCTTCTTTTTATTATTCTCATAATCTTTATAATACGGATTTTCTGTATTCTGGATTCTAACAATTATTTCTTTTTCTTGAATAGTTTTCAGTTCAAACAAGATTTTATTGTTTACTATACTTTAAAAATCTTTATTTAGCTATATTTGTATGCTCTGTTTGATCAAATACTTAATTCATCTGCTGACATCAGACATTCTTATCTATTAATTATTTCTTTAAAGTTGATTTTTTCTCAATCTTTACCTGTATGGTTTATCTTCACATTTTTTCTTTATGAATTGTCCTTTTATTCTCTCATCAATGTATTTTATATCACTTTTTACACTTTTCTGGATAATATCCTTTTTTATATCCCTCTACAAACTCTTTTTATAACTGTATACAAAAACATTTGCACTAATATCTATTTCTATTGGTTTAATGTCTGATACATTCATCTTCTTTCTATCATTCCAATTCAAAACAATATTTAACCTTTAAGTGAGATTTGCTCAACTGACTATCTCTTAAAACTTCTACCATATGCTTGCTTTCTAAAATAGTTTAGAATCATGTCTGCAGCATCTCTACTAAGATCATGATCATCACTCTAATATAAATTTTTAGCTAGTAGTATAAAATCCTCAATGCTAACATATTTATTTAAATCATTTTCATTATTACTCTGGGTTGATTCATTCAGTTCTGTTTCTTTAATTACTACTTTGGAATCAACATCTTTATCATCTCTATCAAGTTCACTTTCATTCTCATATATATAATTAATTTTCACATCTTGCTTACACATTTTTCTATTGTTATTATTTTTATATAATGTGATCTGGCACTTGTCTTCAATATTATCTATATCATCCATATTGAAGTTAATTTCTGATTTTTTTGGATAACAGTGTTACATTAAAATGATAATTTTGAAGCTTATCACCTATTAAATCTTCTAATTATTGTTTCTTAAGGCTTTTGATCATTATTTGTATCATTTTTATATTGTCTCTTATCTTCAGGCTCTAATATATGAATCTCTTCTATTTTATTTTTTTTGACTTTGCTTCATTTCTTGTGAAATATCTTCTAATAAACTTTCCACAGAGAACTGGTTTTTTTTTATTGGGTATGCATTATAATATTAAAATATTATTTATACTTTGATTTCATGGATAATCTTACCCTAGGCATATCAATACATCAATCTCCAAGAATATCTTTGTTTTTCTTATATCAGCCTCACTATTGAATCTTGTTTATCAATTACTTTGTGCCAACTTTTAAACTATCATTTATATTGTCTCTCAGCTATGTTTCTTCTTTTTAATTACTATAACAAATATTTCAGGATCAGTATAGTTATTCCAAAACTAATATATATTTTCTCTCACAGTATATAGCCAGGATAAAATTTTGATTATTTCCCCTCAGGATGTATAATCATGCCAAAATAACACTATTTGTAGCTTATTACCTATTAGATCTTCTAATTTTTGTTTCTTTGGGTTTTTAATCATTATTTTTTTATACTGATCCTTAGCTTGAGGCTCTAATATACTTTCAGATGTATAACCTTTTATCTGCTGAATCTCTTCTATTAACTTTTGTGTGTCTGTGTGTGTTTGCTTTTTGTCTCTCATTCTCGGGTGAGTTCTCTTTATGTTGAGCTTTATGTTGATAGTCCCAAAAGTAATAAAATATATGTTGGGACCAAAAATTAGTAAAATATATTTGTTGGACTATAGATTGTGGAGTATCACCAGACTATTTGAAATAATGCAATGATTGTTAAATATAATGGTAACCAGGATTTTATAATGAACAATGAGAAAATTATAAATTAAATAGATTAAAACACATTTATTAATAATTTAATATTCTTATTATAAGTTAACATTAATTTTTATAGATCTTTTGACAAATAAGTTCTTTCTTAATTATTTGATATTTGTCAATTTATAAGGTAAAACAATATGTATCCCTTTTATATTTCATCTCATATTTTTGCATAATTTTCGGTTAATTAACTTAATTAAACCTGAAGTTGATGGTTATACATATAAAATCAAGCCATAGATGAGCATGTAAATATTTTGAATGACAATCTCACAGCAGTCAAATAAATCACTAAACATCACATGATCATGAGTACACAATTGTACTCGAGAAAGATATATTAATTACTATAGGATTTTAATATCTTAGCATTCATAATATACATTAATCAGTGGAAAATCATCATCATCATCTACTCTAGCAAACTTCAAAAAAAATATTAAATTCATATAATAATTTCAAGTGCACAAATATTAATCTTATCAAAGTTTCTATAAATATAATAATGTGCATAAATAATTAAGATTCTCCATATACTATGTAATATATATGAAACTTATGATGTGTGTAAATTTCTTAAATATATTCCAAATCTTTTAAACTGTTTTGTGCATACCAGTATAGAATTATGATTAACAATTTTTAATTAACTAATTATATTATATTTCAATTAAATATATAAAACCCTAGCTTCAATAAGCAACCAAAACAATATTTAGCCTTCCCCTCTGTTTAATATTTGATCACAGTATTTATAAACTTTACCCCCTCCCAAATTTCCATTATGTTTTAAATTATAATTTAATTAGAAACAATAATAAAAGATAATCTAACGATAAGTGATTCCTGAGTTCCTATAGACGTTTTTATAACCATTAATCTAAAATATAATTATTTGGAAATGTTCTTATTTCTAATCTTACTAACTAAGCAATTTTAATAAATATATTAGCAAATATATTAAATAACTATAATTAACAGATAAATTATAAATGTTAATTTAAATAAAATTTAAAAGCAAAAAACATAAATGGCATAATAAATATTGTATTAGAAAGTATTTAATTAACTGAAACACACAGGCTTATTATATACCTGTGTCTATATATGTAATATATAGGGTATATGAGCACAGACTTTCACACGACCCACTACTCTCCACACTATCTCATAACACTGCAGTATACACTTGAACACATGTATGTTTAAAAGATAAATAATCACCAATATATGTATTTCATGTTAAACCAGCAATCATCAGTAGGTCCAGATTACTATCTCTACACATATACTATAAAGTCTTTAATTATGAAGGAAGTTCATTAAATTTAAAAATGAAGTCCCAAAAGAAAGATTATAAATTTAAATGATTTTATAAATTTACCTTTCATATACCTAATGAAATGATATTAACAAATGTAAATATATCAAATTTATTAAGCGTAAACAGATAATATTGTAATAAAGTGAAAGCTAAAACTTTCAACAGATATGCCTTAACATGCATCTGTTTCTTATAGTTCTGACTTGTGTTTGAGAATTGAGATGTCCATGTGATGTCATTATTCCATCTTATTGGCTGTCACGTAAGCATGTTAAGGCGCTTCTTTCATATACATAAAATATTTTGGTGTTTAGCAGATTTCAGCACTTAGTTCACATTTAAAATAATTCAGGATCCTGTGGCTTTCACTTGTTATTGTTAGTTATTTGAGTCACCACTGGATTTCCACATGTTCAGATGTTTCCATCTGCTTTGATTTAGTAGTTAGTAATTTGGAATGTAGTAGAATAGATGTTACAAAGACCATTCTAAGGAGGTCAGCTATTTACTCAGAAAAATTTAAGATAAACTAGTCTGTCACAGAAAAGCTTCCTGGTATACTAGAGAAGTTCAATCTTATTGCATTGGCCTGCAAATTCACTTGGCTGATAACAATGCAAGCATGAAGAAATAAGAAAGCAAGAGAAATTTTTTTCATGACTATTTATACTTAGTTCTTATCTCGAGGAATTTTACTTAACAAAACCAATTATGATAATAAATTCTAATTTTTCGGATCAATTGAAATATTTACAATGAAATATTATATACATTAAAAAATTTAAATTTCTGTATTGAACTATAAAATTTCTTAAGTTTTCCTTTGATAACATTAATGTTCTAAAAAAACAAATCTTTTTATCTTTTATTTTAATAAAAGATCAACATTTTCTTTCTAATATATTTTACAGGGATTAAGCTTTTTTGAAAGAAAAAAAAATCGTTTCCCTCCTTTATCAAAAGAAAAATTATTTTAAAAAAATTTCAACTAAATTTATATGCCCATTATGTATGTGTGTGTACATATATATTTGCAAAATTAACTATATATTATGAAAGATTTATTTAGTAGCTTCTAGCTGGTTCCAATCTTTTTAAATTTGATACTAGAAATTGACTAATTCTGTCCCCATTTGCCAACTACTTGAAGTAAATTTGAAATAGATATTTTCATTTCAATAATAATGACAATAAGTTTTATTGCATTATGTTATATCAAATCAATCTTATATATAATTAAAACTTACACTTGATAACATAAGTTACACTGCAAAAAAAAACCCAAAACCTTTCATGCATGCCAAGGCAAACATTGGCGCATTAATTTTGTTAGTATAATAAATTGGTCTTCCTAATAGTAAACATGATAGCAACAATATATAATTAAACTGTGAGGTGTGCATTCTATTTTTAAATATTAAAGCTGTTAGTTCATGGGTTAACATATAACATTGCATATTAAATAAATCAGTGCTGAAAAGCACATCATATAAGGTAGAGGAAATTATAATTTTTATATTAAAATATTTATTATAAACTATTAAAAATAAATTATTTATTGTATTCTTTATGTATGATAAATACAATGGGGAAAATTTTATTCATTGTTTTCAGAAGCACTACATCTCAAATCATTGCTGTACTCAGTTATATAACTGACATTGCTAAGCAAAATTATGCTGCAAAAGAACATGGCAAGTCCTCATAAGACTTATTTACCAAATCAAATTACTGGTTCATTAACCCATGGTAGAATTATAAACCCGTGATGTTTTGTTGGTTTCATAAACATATATTTAATAAATTAAACATAGTAATAACAATATTATATATTAAACTACAAGCATATCTTTTATTTTGAACGTATAAAATCTGTTAATTTATATAATTCCAAAAGAGACAATCTTGAATCTATACAAATGAAATCCCTTAAAAATATAGCTAAATCTTCATTATCACTAATGAGTAATAGTAAAAACATCATTAGTTTTAAATTCAAAAATAATTTATTTTTAGGCACAAATTCAAATTTTAATTCGAAGTTGCCAACCACAAGTTGTTTTTTTGAAACAAAATGATCAGAGCAAATAAAAAAAAATAAACGTCGACCTTGTAATATTTTTAAATTCATAGTTTGTATTACAGCTGTTATAATTATTATTTACATAAACTTTTAATGTCTGTACTTATTTAATAAATATATTTGTTTTTAAATAAAAGTATACATAATACAATACAATAATTTATTTAATATTAATACTACCTTTTCTTTTTTTTTGCTTGCTACAACTATGGGTAAAATTCTATTTCAGAATTATTAATTTCATATTATTTTAATAGATGCAATCTTTCTGTTTCTGTTGTTAAAGTATACAATGAAATTAACTGTTTTTATATGTATTATATATTTCATACTTTTCAATCTCTTTGTGCATAGACTGATAAGGTATTCATTTGTTTCTGTCTTTGTATTGGCATAGTGACTATATATTATTATGGGATTTTAGAAACCAACTATTTGCTAGATTTAATGATTGTGGCTGTTATTTAATTTAAAATTTCTAGTTTAGCTTTATGCATTTAATTGGCTTATAGTATGTATGTGTGTAAAGATTGGTTTTTAATATAACAGATTTTTTTTCCTTAACTTTTTATTTATAAATTAAAAATTTTGATTTTTTTTTTCATGTGTCAAATGCGTTGACCCAGGCCAGTTACTTGGAAGGCAGCTACGCTATCCACTAGCCCACCAAATTTTGATTTGCGCGTTCAAAAGTTGAATTTCTTTTGAAGTTCAATTTTATCACGTGTTTCTAATTTAAATATTTGTCACTACGTTTGTGTAATATTAGTAGCTGATTTTGTACCTCCAAAATCACCTAAAGAAAACTTGAAATTGAAACATGTGGTAAGGCATTTTTGTCAGTTTTTTTTAAATATATATATATAAGCAGTATGTGAGAAGGTTTCAGCCTTTCACTTTATGAACTGCTTGCGCCTAGTAAATAATATTTACATACGTTGCTGTCAATTTCATAAGTTCTGAAAATATTACTTCATTGTAAATCGATTTATGTTGTTGATTTAGAAATAATAAGCAGTGAGTTAAATGTGAAGATGTTTAAAAGCTTCATGCTCTTAAGTCAAGATGCTTCAGATTGTCTTATATATATAGAAATTTAAGTAAAGAAGAAGATAAAATCACCTTTTTCTTATAAAATCTCTGTCTTGTGTTGTGACTTGAGAGCTGCCTATATAGTCATTATTACATCTGATTGGCTGTTATATAAGCATTTTAAATGTGCATGTGAGAAGGTTTCAGTGTTTCACTTTAATTCTATTATAATATACAGAGTATATGAGCACAGATTTTCACATGACTCACCACTCTATCTCATAATCTTGATACACTTGCACACTGTAAATTTATTTTTAGAATTTTATAAACCGATTATTTGGTTCAAGAATTTAGCAATTAGCACAGAGTTGTTTAATTTATTACAAATTCTAATTTAGCTTAAGGTACTTAATATATAATACGTCTGTGTAAACAAAAATATTGAAAATGATCTATGCATGAAGAGATTTGAATATATGAAATAAATAACTAATATAAAATAGTAAATTTCAAGGACTTTTTAAAAAACAGATGCAGAAAAATGGATCTATAAAAATGCATTTTACATCCAACTGCCATGTCAAAACCTAGGTTTGAATACAGATCAAGTTAGCCAGAAAATTTTTCAACAAGTTTAATCTATTTTCTATGTATTTGGATCATAATCAACCCAGAAAATTATCCATGTTGACCAGTAAATAATTATTTTGTTAACTTTAGTGGAGAGTAAAATAAATTTGGAAAACTACTCAAATATTCATTTCTCAAAATTAATCACTGTGATGGGTAGTCCTTCATTGTTCTTCTATGGAAAGTGATTAAAAATGCCTTTGTTCTGTGATAGTCATTTAAATATTGTTTGGTATTTTTTTATGTTTTTTACTATGCATAGCATAAAATTATGAATATAAAAATAAGAACCTATTTGAAATAACAAAGCCATAAGATTTAATGTGAAAACTAATAGTTAATGATGCATTAGTTAAAGACAATTGACTATTTAAAAAGACATATAACTTTTATAAATCCATAAATGCAATTTTTAATAAAAATATAGATGATAACTAGTCATATAGAATCTGTGGTTCTACCAAATATTTAAACTAAGATTAAAACTGGCACAAATAGTTAAGAATGATAGGAGCAATATTAAAATTTGCATTCAAAATGTAACAACAACAACAACAAAATAATAATAATAATAAAATGCTGGGAAAATATTTACCTAACCATATCTCAATCATATCTTTGATACATATACATTGAGTTACCTTGAGTACAAAAAAATCCAATCTCATCCACATTTAGTGAAAATGTCTGCCGAATTGTGAATTGAAGTCTTGAATATAAAATCACAATAAATAAGATAAAACAAGAACATAATTTTGATGTGTGCAACATATACACAAATGATAGAGAAAAAAAAATGCCACAAGAGAAATATAAAATAAAAAGAAATATATATATAAAAAATACTAAATAAATATAATGATAAGTAAGTGTAAATTGAACAGATCTGAAATGAATTTAAAATTATTAAGCAATAATAATAAAAATAATTTATTTTTAATATCTGAGATCATGTGACATCCAAGTACTGAATGACAGGTTGAGCTTTGATGAATGTATCTATCTTTTCATTTCTATCATTCTACTGCTATGCTAAACCAAAGCCAGCTTCTAGCACTCAAGGCTTATGCTTAACTTAGTCAGATAAGAACTGATGCTTTTAACACAATATGGTTACAATAATCATTGAATAAATGTTTCAAAATAAATTATTTATTTTTAAGAAAATATAAAAAATTAAATGGCTGAGAGCATATTATAAAAAATAAATAGAAATACAAAATAGTTGAAAATGTATTAGACAATTTACTTATAATCCATCAAAAGGATATGTGAAGCAAGTAAAAAGGCCAAAGCAAAATAGAAAATGGAAGAAAATGAAAGCTTAATAAAATTTAAAAGTAGCATTGTTATTTTTATGATTATGCAGATAATATAGTCTAAAAGCATTTTGTAAATTCAGATAAGTCCAAATCTAAGTATGTAAAGTTATAGGAATAAATAAAATATCTATACTGTATTTTAAAGAATTCTTAATGTAAAGGAAATAATTTATGCATTGAAGATTCCAAATAATGGGTAGTAAGTTTAAAATGGTTAAAAAAATAAAGATATCATTATATATTAGAAAATAAATTAAATTGTACTAGAAAAACCCTGACGCATTTATGATGACACATTTATCATTAGGATACAATACTTTGTTTAAAATTTCCTTCATCGCTTTAAGAGAATATAAAACAAATCATTATATGACATTCCTATATAATTATTATTAGTTTAGATTATTTAACCATCATCACTTTTATCTATTCTGATATACTGACGCATTTCCATCTGCTTTTGTCAAATACGTATACTTTTACTTCTTTATTCAAA
The DNA here is from genome assembly GCA_028023455.1 of Epiperipatus broadwayi. NCBI lineage: Eukaryota > Metazoa > Onychophora > Udeonychophora > Euonychophora > Peripatidae > Epiperipatus > Epiperipatus broadwayi. Next base: position 11,707,132 of record JAQFVV010006197.1, read on the forward strand.
TTATTAGTTTTATTTTTTTTATAATTTTTTTATTTATTTGAAATAACTCTCATGTATATAAAGTTAAAGCTTTATAATATAGCAATAACAATAACTTCTTGCTATTATCATGATCTGAGTTCAAACCTAGACTGAGTAAACTTGCAATTTTTTTGAGATTAAACAAGACTTAAATTTTTTTTTTATGTATATTATCAAGCCTAATCATCCTCTATTGCTCAATAAATCGATATCTAGCTATTCTTAGCTACCAAGTAATAGAAAAATGCAAAATCATCAAATCACCATTATCCAAAATTTAGTTTCTTCTCAGTGTTCCTTTAAGAAAGATTACTGAAAAGATTTTCTGCCTTGCATTAAGACTGTTTTATATTTATGTATGCAAACATAGTTAGATTTATATACTAGAAGGCTGACTATTTTAGAAAGCAAACAAGTAATCTGTGCAGAAGTAATTACTATAGTAATTTATATAATCTATTCTTTTGAGAATGTTTTAATATCTATTATTTAGTAAAATCATAATTGTAACAATATAGTCTTTGTTGATACTAAAAATTATAAGTCTCTTGAGACAAATGATTATTTATTTTCTATCTTTCTTTTAGGAACATAACAAATAAAACCTACTCATCTATTCATAATTATATTTTCTTTTATGAACAAATATTAAAGAAGAATAATGATAAATAAATTAATATAGAAATGATCGACTTAGCAGGAAATGAAATTAAATAGTTTTTTTCTTCATTTTTAGTAAAAACATTTCTTTTTTCTCTCTCTAAATGTATGAAATAAAACAAAAAGCAAATGTAGACATTTTATTTGTGTTACTTATTAATAATATAAACATTTCTAGCTCATTGTAGAATATGTTAACAGAATGTTTTATAATCGAATACAATACTATACGTCATGAACAGTAGCTCAGGTGAGATAAATATTATATAAGCAGTAATTACTTTTTTTAAAAAAAGTACAGGAGGCCCTAACTTCTACAAATTCAAACTAATGTAAACAATTCTTTGTAGGTATAAAATGAAAAAAATATTCCATACACATATGAGTAAGTCAACTTATGCAACAGTTTTTTTATATGTCTCATAATATTTGAACTTTTCTTGTGATATGTTTGTAGGATTATACATTTTTTTCATTAAAATATTTTCATATTCTACAACATAAGTAAAGTAAATTGGCATCTTAAAAAAACATTAATATTTATAAGTCAACTTATAAAAAGTTAGAAAATGGATTATTTATGTAAGTCAAAAACAGTTTGCAATTTAAAATAAATGCAATTTAATTTCTTTTTATATACAGTATATAAAAAATTATGTATAATAATGTTTGAAAATTATAATCTATCAATTATAGTAATGAATATCAATTTAAGATTTTTTTTTTTTAAGATTATATAAAAAAAATTACACTCTAAATATTTGTATATGTCACAAAAGATTATATTTGTTATTCGAATTGGCAGTTTATAACTGCCTCTTTCAATGAGTCTCACCCATATAGAAATTGATATAAAACAATGGCATGCTTTCATTGATAGCTATTGTTTGATTTCACATTTATTTATTTATTAATAGATTCTAAAGATTGGACTGCATTTCCCATAATAAGTAATATAGATAAAGGCTTTTAAGCAGCTCACTGCAAAACAAAGACTCACACAAAAGAACATTGTTGGAGAAAATATTAAGCTAATCAATTCATCATCATCATCATTGTCAACCATTATCAATTCACTGCAGATTAAAAGTCTTTCCAAGTTCAATCCATCTTCTCCAATCTCTAGCTTCACTTCTCCACATCATTCCTGGACACTTTCTTATTTCATCCATCCATCTCAAATGTGATCTTTTTATGGATCCTTTGCAATCTTCTGGAATCCAGTTTAAGATTTCAATTGTCCATCTATTATCATCTCTTCTAGCAATATATCCAGTCCAACTTCATTTCAATCCTTTAATTCTTTTAATGATTTCAGTAGCAGCTGTTTGTTCTCTTACTCATGTATTGTGTTTTTGATCTCTTCTTGTTATTTCTAACATGTATCTATCCATACTTCTTTGGGTGGTCTGAAGTCTCTGTATTGCTCCTCTATTAAGTATCCAAGACTCAGATCCATAACAGGCATATTTTTTTTTAGTATTAAGTTATTTCTACCTAAAGTGCTCCAACCAAGTTTATTTAATTCTGTGATTAATTTCATCCATTATGTTTCTATCTGTAGTAATAATCTGACCAAGATATTTGTAGTTATTAACTTCTTCTAACTCATCATAATCAATCTTTATTTTCATCTTTTGAGAAATCCATTGAACATTAGTCTTTTTAACATTTACCTTTAAGCCTACTTTCTTACTTTCATTTGATAACTCTAGCAACATTTTCTGAAGCTCTGAATCATTATTTGCAAAAACAACTACATCATCTGCAAAATTTAAAAGACTTGGAGCCATTTACTTTTACTCCTTTAGCTTTCCATTTTAATCTACAAAATACTTCTTTCAGCACTGCTGTAAAAAGTTTTGGAGATATGGAGTCACCCTGTCTTACACTCTTCTCAATGTTATCCTTCCTAGTATCATTATATAATCTAATTATTGCTGTAACATTTTTATAAATATTCTTCAGACTATGACAATATCCTGGATCTATACAATCCAATGCTTTAATCACCAAAGAAATGTGTATAGAATCAAATGTTTTTTCATAATCTACAAATCAAAAGCATATTGGCTACTCATAATTATTGGTTTTTTCTATAATTCTCTCAATACTTGGATATGATTTACTGTACTAAAGTCACTTTTAAATCCAGCTTTGTTCTCTGCATGCGAGTTATAAATATGTTTGGCAAAAATTTTGTATAAAACTGATAAAAGACTGATAGGTCTGTAATTTCTAATATCTTTATCATCTCTTTTAAATATTTATACTACATTCTTCCAATCATCTGATATATTTTTGCCATGACAGGCAAACTCTCCATACAGTAGTGCACTCAGTGCAAGCCAGAATAATCAATGGATGCCAGAATGCTTGTGCATAAAATCCCTATCTAGTGCCTACTCATCCAATATCCCCAGACTAGTTTCTAGCTTGTGACTTTCATCAGTGAGAAGCCTTGGATCTAAGAGTACTGCAATTAGATCTTAGGATCTAATGCAACCCTCTAGCAGCCATCTTTTATCTCTACTTAACTACAAAACTATGAGTTTAAATTGAAAACAGAAATAATATTTTCAATCCAAGTTCATTAGCTTATATAGTCATAGGTCTGAACTCAGTTCAGTACCCATACATTTTGGTGTCTTTGGTTCTTTAATAACCATAGCCACCACTCCTATTAGGCAGGATTGTTTATAAACCACTAAACATCATATGATCACCATTTCTTATGCTTGCTCATAACTATTATTAAAACAGTCAAAATTTCTCCATGCAGTAGTGCCACTCAGTGCAAGCCAGAGTAATCAATGGATGCCAGAAGACTTGTGCATAAAATCCCTATCTAGTGTCTACTTATCCAATATCTTCAGACTAGTTTCTAGCTTGTGGTTTTTATGGGTGAGGAGCCTCAGACAAGCCTTCTAGAATCCATTGATTACTCTGGCTTGCATTGAGTGGCACTACTGTATTGGAGAGTTTTGCCTATTTTAATAACAGCTATGAGCAAACATAAGAAATGATGATCATTTGTTGTTTAGTGGCTTAATACAATTCTGCCAAAGAGGATAGTGATGGCTATGGTTATTAAAAAACCAAAGACACCAAAGTGTATGGATACTGAACTGAGTTTAGACCTAATAACTATATAAGCTAATGAGTTTGAATTGAAAATATTATTGTGTTTTCAATTTTAGACTCATAGTTTGGTAATTAAATAGAGATAAAATATGGCTGCTGGATGGTTGCATTAGATCATAAGAGCTAGGTGCAGTGCTTTCAGATCCAAGGCTCCCAACTGATTAAAGCCACAAGCTAGAAATGAGTTTGGGGATATTGGATGAGTAGGCACTAGAGAGGGATTTTATGCACAAGCCTTCTGGCATACAGTGATTACTCTGTCTTGCACTGAATGGCATTACTGTATGGAAGGTTTTACCTGTTTAATAACAGTTATGAGCAAGCATAAAAAGTGGTAATCATGTGCTGTTTAGTGGTTTAATACATTTTTATCATTTAGACATTTGGTATGCCAAATGTTTTTCTATTTCTTTACCTGCTTTCTTTCTTCATAAATTTAATTGTATGGCTCACTTCTTCATTTAAAATTCTAGGCAATTCAGAAGATATAATAGATGTAGGAGATACTTGTTCTTTATTACTATTGCCTCTATCTTTTTATTAGTTTCATTTTTTTTTTCTTATTGCAGAACTGTTTCTTATCAATACCAAAATGTTGTTTTACATTCCTGAGACTTTTATTCTCTTCTACAGCTTTCTTTGCTTGTTCACAATTATACTTTTTTATATCATTATCATCTCTTTTTCTCATCATTTTACAAATTTGAGATATTCAATCCTTTTTAATGCATCCTTTTTATATACCTTCATATTTCTTCATTTCTTCATAAATTCTCTGATCTCAATAGAAATTTTATTGGTCAATTGCTGCTTTTTTATCTATCAGCTATCTTTGTTGCAATTTTAAAAGTGTATCAGTTATTTTCTTATTGATTTTATTCAGATCTGAATCGTATTACTTGAAACTGATGTGCAAGTTCTAATTTAAATTCATTAGAATATTTATGAAGATTAGAAATATCAACTGTAGATATTGTTTTTTTTAAATAATTTTTGTCTCTCTAGTTTTGCATTAGCACATATGGCATATCTTACTAATTGATGACCACTTCCTGAATTGAATTTATTAAGAACATTACAATCTTGAAATATGTATTTTCTGTGTCAAAATATAATTCAATTTTGCTGTACCTTCATTTGGATTCTTCCATGTCCACTTCCTTTTAACATTTTTCTGAAAAAAATGAATTCGTAATATAAAGTTTTTATTTTTCTGCAAACTCCACAAGCTTATGTCCTCTCTCATTTCTATTACCATAACCAAATTTACCTACAGCAGTTCATCTTTTATTTGTTTACCAATTCTAGCATTAAAGTCTCCCATAATAATTTTAAAATGTTATTTAGTCTCATCAAAAGTCTTTTGTACATTCATATAAAAATCTTCTACTACTTTGAACTTGTTGGGGCATAAATCTGAATTATATGAATTTGGTAATGCCATCAATTGCCAATTGTTCTTTCACTTTTTATTTATAACGAATTCTACTCCACTTGTACTTCCAATATTTGTACCTTTATAGTAGAGTACATGTCCACTTTTTAAATCAATTGTCTCTTCACTTTTTCTTCTAACTTCACAAGTCCAATAATGTCCCATTTAATATAAAACAATTCTTCCAATACTTGCAAACTTTCTTCTTGTAGAAAGTGATCTTCAGTTGTAAGTACCTAAATAAAAAAGTTGTCATCAAATGGCAGCCTGGTTTTACAATCAGGGGATTCTCAGCATCCTCCACCTTCAGCCATCAACTGCTGCTTTGGCTGCTGACTTTTCAGACCTCTGGAAATAAGGGCCATGATTTATTTTTGTCTGTCATGATTGTGTATATAGAAAAAAATTTTCATTCACACACACATTCCTTCTGCCTTATCAGGCAAAAGAGAGAAAAACTGTGGGTGTTTCTTGATCTTAAACTCAGAGGTAAAAAGCCAATAAACTCATCATGCTGGTTAATGTGTGATAGTGAGTATCCCAACCATGCTTGTATAATATGTGAATAATCACATAGTAATAACAGCTGCAATGACTAGAATATATGGAGTGGACCTTAGGAATTTGCCCTGCTTGGTTTCTTTAAGGCATCCAAGAGGAATCAAAGGGTTTCCTTTAACAAATTTGTTTTTTGTTTTATTCTTCAGCTAGAAAGTATCTACCCTTGATTGCTAACCCAGGTGGCTACAATCCAGATATTTGTTTTTAAAAAAATCTAAACTTACTTGAAAAATTTTAACTACTTGAGTATATTTCCAAGTTGCAAACAGATTTGATCACTGTTATGTAGAAATCATAGATGAAATATTTTAGCCATTAACTAATGAGACTTTTTAAAAGCAATATAAAATTATTAATAAAAATGCATAATTTTAAAAACATAATATTTTTTAAATTACTTTTCAATAATATAGGTATAAAAAAATTATTTATCAATAGTAAAAGAAGTTTATTCAAAAGCAAAAATCTGCAGATCAATTTTTAGATGAAAAAGTATAAGAAAAAATAAATCAAGACATACTTTGTCAATGGAATGGATTTGTTGCATTGTGAACCCTGTGGTATAATAGTGAACTAAAAAGATTTCTGAGTTGATTCTTAGCAACTAGAAAAATTAATTTGGTAGCCAGTAGGATTATTGAAATCAATTTGATAATTGGATATTTTTATTGATTAACGTGAAGATTATTTTAGAGATATTCTAAAAACAATATTTATTGCTTTAATTGGGAAAATGAGAATAGATTATTTTGGAGAACTACAATTACACAACATGATGCATTGAAGTATTTCAGAAAAAAAGTTTAGTGCAGGAAAATTAGAAAATAGCTTTGCAAAATATTAAATAAAGATCCTGGACTAACATGTTTTATATATGGTCATATTTCTGGATCATGAACTGAGTTGTATAATTATTGCACAATTTATTTTTAATGTAATTTTAATAATAATATTATTATTTATTTATCTTTCTATCTCTTTTTTTCTTGAAGTAAAATGGCAATACCTATGTAGATGTTGGAATGGTGGCTGGTGAATATAGTTTTTATATTATAAAATGGCAAAATTATATAGAATCTTATTTAATTTAGTTTTTTTTAATTATGTGCATAATGTAATTTTCAGTGAAAACTAATTATAAAGTTTATATTAATGATTTTTATGAATAAAAAATAGGAACACATATCTAAGTTTGTGTGTAAAAATTAGCAATAGGTATAAACATTTACAGGAGAAGGCATAGTAATTAATCAATAAATATAAGACACAATAACTTTACTCAACATTAAAAATATACGTAAAATAATAATAAATGTACAACAAATAATATAGATGTCTATGTAATACTAGAGAAATGTTAAATATCACATCATTGCAATGAATTAGTAAGCAGTGTAAAGTTGATTCATGAGTTAATAAGAATAACTCAAGAAATTCTTCATTTGTGAAAAATTACAATTCATCTTGTGGACTTAATATTGGTAAACTGAAAATTACTGCTTAATTAATAAAGTTTTAAGATTTTATTACATAGTACCAATAAAAAATTAGATTGCATAATGATACTAGGAAAGTCAACATTGAGAAGGGTAAGACAGGGCATATCTCCAAAACTTTTTACAGCAGTGCTGCAAGAAGTATTTTGTGGATTAAAATGGAAAGCTAAAGGATTGAAAGTAAATGGAGATTATTTAAGTCATTTAGATTTTGGAGATGATATAGTTGTTTTTGCAAATAATGCTTTAGAGCTGCAAGAAATGTTGCAAGAGTTATCAGATGAAAATAGGAAAGTAGGACTAAAGATAAATGTTGAAAAGACTAAAGTAATGTTTAATGGATTTTAATATGAAAATAAAGATTGATTATGATGAGTTAGAAAAAGTTAATGGTTACAAATTTTTTGGTCAGATTATAAATACAGATAGAAACCATAATGGGTGAAATTAATCATAGAATTAAACTTGGTTGGAGTGCTTTTGGTAGAAATAACTTGATACTAAAATGAAATATGCCTATGTGTTTGAAAAAGGTTTTTAATAAATGTCTTTTACCAGTTCTTACTTATATATCTGAGACTTGGACACTTAATAGAAGAGCAATACAGAGGCTTCAGACTACTCAAAGAAGTATGCATGTTGGGAGTTACAAGAAGACATCAAAATGCAATATATGGGTAAAAGAACAAACAGGTGTTACTGAATTCATTGAAAAAATTAAAAGGCTGAAGTGGAGTTGGGCTGGACTTATTGCTAGAAGAGATGATAATAGATGGACAAATGAAATCTTAAACTGGATTTCGAGAGATTGTAAAAGACCCAGAAGAGATCACATGTGAGATGGATGAAATAAGAAAATGTGCAGGGATGATGTGGAGAAGAGAAGCTAAAGATTGGAGAAGATGAATTGAACTTGGAGAGACCTTCATTCTACAGTGGATTGATAATGGTTGATGATGATGATGATGACCAATAAAAAATATATAAAAACCAGTTTGAAACATAACTTTTTCTATCCAAATCAAAATTGTGTTGGTCCTAATGTTATTTTATAATAGACTTTTTTGTTTGAGACTTGATTGAAATAATTTTTTAGATTTTTTTAAAAAACAGGTTGAGGAAAAATGGCAACTCAGAATTAATTACTCTATTACAGATATTGCAACAAAACATCCAAAAATCTAGAGATAATCAAAGATTGTTTGTTTGTTTTTTTTTATTTTTACTTAAAAAAAGTATATGCAGTATATAAAAAAAAAATTTAGCAGATATATAAATTTTCTGAATTAATTTTTATTTTTTGGAATTGGCAATTTTTTGTAAAGTTGTCTAGATCAGACTTGGCCCTATAAGTATCAAATTCTCATTCACGTGTAATTTTACAGCTTCCCAAACAATTTAATAAAGACAAAAAGCTAGGCTTTTATTAGAAAAATTAAAAAATAATGAACATGAAAATTTTAAACTGATCATTGATTTTATATTATTTTTATTAATGTTCTTGTAAATTTGATTTAATTTTTTTATTCACACATGCAAAAAAAAAAACCTTGGTAAACTTTTTTTGAAAAATAAAAACTAATAAACGAATTTATAATTTACAAATGTTGTATTACATTGAAATACAATTATCAAATCCATTTAAATTTTATATAAATATATTATTCAGTTATTTGTTAAAATTTGATAAATATTACTATTTATATATTTTATTGAATTATTGATTACATTAATTAGTTTAATCATGTTTGAGGTAGATGTAAATTAAATAAATAGTTTAAAATTAGTCATATGAAATTAATAAGATTATAAAAAATTAATAATTTTTATTCAATTTGTTCAAATATGTTTTGAAAAGAAAATGTAAGTTTAACAGAAAATTTTAGTTCATAGTTTAAACTTAATTAGTCAAAGAAAATACCAGGATTGGTAAGATCCTGGAGTTCTTTTCTATATCATTAGTATTATACATTTTTATTATTAATTATGAAACTTATTTACAATTACACATTTAGCAACAGTGTAATTTTGTTATTTATTTATAAGATGTTAATTACCTGTCTTCTATTTATTTCTTTTATCTCTCACTATCTTTCTAATTTATAATCATTATGTCTTTGGTCTCTGAAAATAGTTTAACTTTTAAAATCTGTATAATAATCAATTATATCTTCTGTATATATTTAATTATAAAGGCTTTTGTCGAAAATATTTGTTTTTATAAATATATGTAATTTTTTATTGCAAAATTTTTAATTTATATAAGAGTAATTATCATTTTGAAAATTCATTCTTTACAAACGCATTTATTTTATAAAAATGTAATTAAAAATCTAAGGCGGTTCTCCCAATGAGCAAATATAATGTTAATAATGTTACTTCAGTTGGATAGTCTGTAAAAGAAAATGTCAAATCTGTAAATAAAATTCGTTACATATTTAAAATCTGAAAACTTTTACTCATAAATATAACTCAACTCTCCTCTCTTTTCCTCATTTTTTTCCGTTTTCAATTTCTTCTTTCCCCTCTTTCTCTATCTGCCCTCTCCCCCCCCCCCTTTCTTTCTATCACCTTTTTATTTATATATTTGTAAAAATATTAAAATTTATTGTAATATTATCTAAAGATTAATTTTAAAACTGTTACTAATAACATTAATCTTTGCTGCGTTATCTGCAAGGTATTTTATTAAGATAGTGTGTAAGCTGAATGATTATAATAACAACGATTTTCTATTGCTTTTTAAAACTTTTTTCATTAATTACTCTAGAATTCTAGTTTTGAAATAAAAATACCTCATAAAAATCATTTCCTTTTTTGATTCTAAAAATATCTTAACTTGGTCTTCAGATACATGCTATCGTAATGTCCCAACTCTTTTTTTTTTAAATAAAATTTTACAAATTCACTTATTAAAAAAATCTATAAACTTTAAATCACAAAACATACACGATAATTTTATATATTTATTTTAATATTTTAAAATAAATTGTTACAAAAAAATGTAAAAATCTTAGAGATTTTATTCAATTTCATATATCACCATCATACAATAATTTTCAAATACTATGCTAAATTTGTATGTTTATATTATTACCTGTCTTTGAAGACTTTTGTATTTGGGCCGACAGTATAAATTTGTTATTGTTATTATTTAAAAGGTCAACTTTATTGAGACTCAAAAAGGATTAAATAAGTTACATTTAAAAACATGAGGTTTTAGATATAAATTGATTCACAGTATTGCATATGTAATAAATATTTACAATCTTGATTGTCATAAAAAAGAAAACATGATTTACATTAATTAAAAGAAAAATAATTATATAACAAGATACATATGTCAAATGAGGTTTGCATAGAATTTTTAAATGTGGCATTGAAAAAAATATGTGGAAACAAATGATAGTATGATTAAAAACATATGGAGGGTTTGAAGTTGGTGTTAGATTGACATATGGTACCATAAAAATTGGGCTCATTTGGTGACAGTACTATAATATTCATATCTATGTTTTACTGTTAATTTGTTACTTACATTCCATGTGAAAAAAAATTGAAAAATATTAGTCAGCATGAATTGCATTTTGGGAAAATGGAGAAACACCAGATCAGCATGAATTGGGATCCTAGGAAAATATAAAAATACTAGTTCAACATGGATTGTATCTTGGAAAATGGGAACATGAAAAAACACTCACCAGCATGAACTGCATTCTGGAAAAATGGAAAAATATTTCAGCATGAATAGCATCCTGGAAAAATGAAAAATACCAGTAAGCATGTATTGCATCTTGGGAAAACAGAAAAACCCTTTTTTGCATGAATTGCATCCTGGAAAAATGGAAAAATACTAGTTGGCATAAATTGCATCTTGGGAAAATGGAAAAATACCAATCAGAATGAATTGCATTTTGAAAAAATGGGAACAACACCAGTCAGCATGAATTGCATCTTGAAAAAATTGAAAAACACCAGTTATCAGGGATTGCATCCTAATGATGGTATTGAGCAAATTTTTTGGGGGTTCAGCTCGAGAACTTGCATTTGTTATATATATATATAATGTGATGATCGCACATACTGTGGGCACACATATAGATATTTAATATTAAAGAATATTAAATATTGTGCTTGGGTTAAAAAAAAAGTGAGTTTAAAAAAATTACAAAACAAAGAAATGTTTAAGTAAAAAAGAGAGGGAATTAGAATTGAAAAAGATTCTTATCTTTTACCCTTCAAAGTTCAGATTTTAGAAAGAATAGAAATGTTAAGGTTAAAAAATATCGATATGATGTGTTTAGTGTAAGATTAAAAAAAATGAGAATGGAAATATAAATAAAATAGAAACTTAATAATGTAAAAGAAAGCGATAGTTGGGGAGTTTAAATAAAATATAAGTAAAATTTAGAATGCCATGAAAAGATAAAGATCTGGTCTTAAAATTACACATTTTGACGAAAAATGAAATGCATATGTGAATGTATAAATAAAGAGAGTAAGGTTTATTTCATGTCAAAATGAAATAATTTATTAAAGAAAGTGACTGATAAATAAATGTAAAATATTATATTATAAAATTATATCAAATTATAAGTAATTTTGTATAAGTTGCTGAAAGCATGTTAAAGTAAAAAGGTGTGAAATAAAAAATACATTGGGAGATCAAGATAAGGAAGGAATTTGGAAAATAAAGGGGATTAATTAATTAGAATTGAAAAACAGTATTGGTCGAGACTTCAGTGAGGACACTGCTCTGAAAAGAAGCAGAGAAATATAATAGAAAGCAGACATGAAAAGTTAAATTTTGGGAACATGAAAACAAGCTATAACATAATGGAAGCTTCAAGGATGTGTGGCTAAGGGCCAGTCGCGATCGCCGGTCGATCCAGACTTCCATGCTATAATGGTTCACATCTCGATGTAACAACTGCTTTCGTAGTGCCTGCCGAAGAGTTTGTTTTGCCTTGCCTTGATGCCCACAATATGGAGGAGTCCCAAATCTAACCGAAGAGCGACCGTTCCCTACTAAAGAAGTGGAAAAATTCCACGGGACGGTCAGCAAGACGCCAAGTTTATTTGAAGACTTTATCACCTAGGTAATTATGAATAAGACATTTTATATAATTATGTGCACATACCTTTAAGATTAATGCAATTGCCAATCCCACATATAATGAGATAGACATTAATTAGACTCTTTGAATATTTGAAATGACTATAAAGGGATAAGTTATTTCCACAGATTGCAATCATTTATAGAATCTTCTATTGTATTTATTTATTTTTTTGTAGTATTATAGCATAATCTGTTTTTTATATTGAGTGTTAATAATTTAGAGTGTTTCTTTTATTATAATTTATTGTATTAAAAATCTTTTATTTATGTAAAATCCGTTTCATCTCTTTCTTTGCCACTTCCAAAAGTAGTATAGTCTTAGGATTGGGAAATAATTATTATTCATTTGAGTACTTAATTAATACGTGAAGCTAGTGGTGCAGTATTTGATCCCATTAAATTTATAATTATCCAAGCACTGTAACTCTGTTAAATCTTACAGCAGTCGGGAGAAAGTTGACTGGGAAATATAACTTGGGACTATACCTGTATAGCAACCAAGTTTGGTCAAGTACGGATATAGACTCATTTATGTCCGTATTTTCTCTCTGCTTGTGGTAGCGGAAAGTGGACGATCTTGAATTATAAGAATTCCCCATTATATCTATATAAAAGGGAAGTTTAAGCCTTTCGATCGTCGGGTTTCCATTACAATATATATATATATATATGTATATAAGAACTAAGCTTTGTTGTGGGACTATAATTATACAATTTTTAAAACATAGTTGCCATCTCTATTTTATTTCTTATGTTGGTCAAAAATAAATGTGATCAAATTTTTCTATGTGCCCACATGGAAATCTTTTAAAAAGTATGCATTGTAATCAAGTTTTATTCTATCTTTAATAAGGTATAAAATTTATCTTTAATAAAGATGGTATTGAGCAGACTTTTAGAATTTGAAGCAGGAGCTTTTGGAATGAATATGGTGACATGACTAAGATTAACTGTGGAATTACTGCTACTGCTGCTGCTGCTGCTATTACTACTACTACTACTACTACTACTACTACTACTACTACTACTACTACTACTACTACTACTACTACTATTGCTATTATTACTATTATTATTATTATTATTATTATTATTATTATTATTATTATTGTTTCAACAACAACTTTGTTCATTCTCTGGGTTACATAGAATTATATAACTTTGATTGCAAGAGTTACAGGTGCAATCATGTTGTATAGGTTTTATATGGGTTGATTTTAAGTTACATTAATTAGGTTGCAAGGTATGTTTCTTACAAACACAGCTAGTAGTTTTGAATATGGAAATGGATATCAAGTTTAATTATTAAAGTCTTTAAAAACAGTTCAATGTAAAACATAATTTTATACATACATAGATATGGCTTAAGATTATAAAATCTGGTGTCATATTGAAAGTTATATATGCTCACCAAATTAATCTTGCTTATTGTTCTTGTATTTATTAATTTGGCAGTACAATAGGGAGGTAATTTATTACCCATGTAGTACAAAATAAAGTTATAGGTGTTGTATAAAGAACAATGTTAATTCAGAGTAGAACTACATATGGTGAGAAGCTGGTGGTTTGATAGATGGGGAGTAAATTCTGTAGTCTGGTGGTGGATGGTTTTGAAGGATTATTATTATTACTATGACTACTATTACTATTATTGTTGTTGTTGTTATTATTATTATTATTGTTATAATAATAATAATAATAATAATAATAATAATAATAATAATAATAATAATAATAATAATAATAATAATAATAATAATAATAATAATAATAATAATAATAATAATAATAATAATAATAATAATAATAATAATAATAATAATAATAATAATAATAATAATAATAATAATAATAATAATAATAATAATAATAATAATAATAATAATAATAATAATAATAATAATAATAATAATAATAATAATAAAAAATAAAAAAAAATAGTGAACACTTTCATAGAAGCAATTGTAATAATATTTCATAGAAGCAATTGTAATAATATTTTGTAATGGCAAAGTCAAAAGGTTATTGTCATTATTATTATTTATAGTTTAAGAATGCTATTACTTTACATTTTAACCAATTAATATACAATATTTTTATAGCTTTAAAATGTATTTTTATTGAGTTTCTTTTTTAAAAATAAATGATCATGTGATTTTTAACTAAAGTTTTATAATTTACTTATTGATAAATATTATTTGATAAGTCAATTTTTTTCATCATCAATAACCATTTTCTAAAATTCAGATCATATATATTATTTCAGATATTTTCTTAACTCCGATCTTCTCATCAAAAATTTTTATATATTTTATTCATTAAGATTATCCCCAATTTTTTTTATATATGGTTCATTATTTTATTTTTTTTAACACATTTTTTTTAATTTTTATTTTATTGTATAAATATTTAATTTATATTAAGAAATTAATTTTGTATGAAAATCAGTGCAAATAATTTATAATCTAAATAAATAATATTCCTCTTATAGTTCAGTTTATATAAGTAAATTTGTCAAAATAACAAGTGCTTATTGTAAGTGGTTTCACCATAAGAGATAAATTAGTAACTAAATTAATTGGTAAATTAATAAATAATGCTCTTTATTCGTATCATATATTAGTATAATGTATATGTGTTCAACATTTAATAAAAAAAAATTCTTTATTGAACACACTTTTTCTGAACTACAATAATAAACTGAATTTGAGTTAGATGACAGTAAAAAGTAAAATAATATTGTTAGTTATTCAGAAAATCATGTGATATCTGACCATTCAAATGGCAAGCTGATTAGAGTAGTTCAGGACAGATAGATTAGTCATAAGAAATTAATGTAATAAAAAAAGTTTGAAAAATATATTACTAGACTGTTCATACTTATTATAGCCACATCTTTCTAATTACACTTATATTTTTTCCACTTATGTAATCCCATGACTTTTAGATCTTTTTCTAAAATTGTAATTTTGGATGTTGCAATGGTATTTTTTTTACAGAAATTTTTTCATAACCATCATTATTTTCCTTAGTGATCTTATATTATGGCCTATTCGTTTAATTTTTCTAGCCTTAATCTTGGCCACAATATAGAATTTCTCATATGTATCATATATTTTCATACTTGTTAAGGTCCTCCATATCTTGGAAATGAATTACACTGCACTAAAAATTCTTTGCAATACTAAGCTTTCAAATATTATTAATTAACTTATTACAAATGCTATAATTGATATTATTTATAGAAAAATACAAATCTTATTATCTACCATCTAAATAAATTTGTGTTTCAATGAAAGAATGTGTATATATGTATACAAAAATTAAATTAACATAACTCAATGTATATGTAAACAAAGTGAGTATATGATCCTCCCCAGGCTATAACTTAAAAGCAGTGCTTTTAAGTCATAGTCTGAAAAAGAATGATTTACTCCCTTTGTTTATATTGAGGTGGAATTTTTCCACCTCATAATAAATATATTTTATTTATATTCAAGTTATAATTTTGTATATTGTCTACATTTATTAATAAAACCAGTACTTATGTATTAGACCTGCAATAGAGGAGATGGTAGACCTTTTCACATTCACAATAAATGTGTAAACTTGCACTCACATCAAATAATCTCTGTGATGTTATTCGATCTTGTATAGAATGTGTAACAGTAAAATTGGCATTCATAATTACTAGCACTTGGTTTTCTACCACTGACATGTTTTTGTGATAATTTACAGTCTTAGTTATAGTCCAGATTTCATTCTTTAGTGTTGCCAATTGCATTTTAAAATTATTTTTTACTTCATTTATATTCATAGTTTTAATTCAACAATTGATTCTGACTGTTGGAAGACCTATAAAAGTGTTGAATTACAAAAATAAAATTACTTAAAATAAAGTAGAACCCACAAATTATTTCATCATGACAATTCCTGTTATATATTACAATGTAAGTACTGTATATGCATATTTTAGATTTTTTGTAATATTTTACAGTATATTCCAACTGTTAGAGGGCCTATAAAAGTGCCGAATTACCAAATGTTGATTAAATATAAGCATGTGTTAAATAAGGGTGCATTTTGAGAAAAATAAAAATTTTACTTTTAGTCTCCATTTTGGGGGAAAAGTTTATCCACTTAAAATAAAGTAGAATTAGAAAATTGATTGTTTCATCATGACAATTCCTGGTATATATTATATGATAAGTAACATATGTGTATATTTTATAATTTTTTGGTAATATTTTAGACTATTTGTGTAATTTAGTGAATGTTTTATCCATATTTAAAGTAATATTTGGGAATTGCATAATTGGCTTGACATATTTTACATATTTTTGTTATGGCAAATCAATATGTTTACTGTTAACTATTAAAAATATACTTTTAAGATCTAATATTTTGGTGAAATTCATATTTTTAGTATTGTTAGAATTGTATCATATTTTATATTTTTTGTGGCAAAGTCATATTTTTAGTATTATTAAAAATACATAATAATGTGTTAATTAAGTATTTATTTATACAGTGCTAAGTTGATAAATTGTAAATGTAAATTAGCGATCAGGGTAATGCACATGCGCCTTACAGATAACTATACATATATAATACTAACATTCTCAAACACAAGATAAAGTCTTTAGAAAAGGTAGAATGAATCCATCTAACTTTTTGACCCAAACGTTTAAGTATGGGCAAATCTTAAGTGTTTGGATATGAGAGTGTGACAATATTAAACAGTCACTTTAAATTATTTTAAAATGCTTGGATGAATGACGCTTGTGAAATTATTTAGAATTTACTATACGTCATTCTTGATTGAAATTAAACATATATATAATTAAGTATGTATTTATACAGTGCTATGTTGATAAATTGTAAATGTAAATTAGCGATCAGGCTAATGCACATGCACCTTACAGATAACTATACGTAAATAATACTAACCTTCTCAAACACAAGATAAAGTCTTTAGAAAAGGTAGAATGAATCCATCTAACTTTTTGACCCAAATGTTTAAGTATGGGCAAATCTTAAGTGTTTGGATATAAGAGTGTGACAATATTAAACAGTCACTTTAAGTTAATAATGTGTTAAGTAAATCTCCATGGGAGAGGGGATTTTTTTAATTAAGTCTCCATTTTGGACCAAAATAGTTGATACATTTTTTAATAAAGTTGAACAGATAAATTGATTGTTTCATCGTGATAATTCCTGTTATATATTACATGATAAGTGTCATATGTATATATTTTATGGGGTTTTTTGGTAATATTTAAAACTATTTTGTAATTTAGTGATTGTTTTGTCTGAATTTAAAATAACTTTTGGAATTGCATAATTGGCTTGTCATATTTTACTGTTGTTAAAAATATACTTTTTAAGATCAAATTTTTTGGTGAAATTCATATTTTTAGTATTGTTAGAAATTAATATTCTACATATTTTTATATATTACATGGTAAGTACCATATGTGTATATTTTAGGATATTTGGTAATATTTTAGAGTATTTTTGTGATTTAGTAATTGTTTTAGTATTAGACCTGCAACATATATTAGATTTTCAGTGCCTTTTAACATACGTATTCAAGCTGCTGATAACTTTGTAAATCTTGTGAAAATATCATGTACATGTGGTCTGTTTTGATTAATTTATGATTTTAAATCTGTAGAAGATCCGAGCATACACATTATTTTGGTCAGATCAAAACATTAGGAAGTCATCACTGAATTGATATGCAGATCTAATATGTAAGTAGTATAAAATCTTTATAATTTATAAATATATTGACATAAGTAGATTGATAATGCTATTTGTAAAGTGATCAAAATCTGCTTGAATTAAAAATTAATTATACTTTGATATGTTAATGGGGACAGGGGGTAAGCTCCATTATAGAAAAAGAACAGAAACAATTTAAAGAAAAAAGGTTAATTTAAATTTTGTAAATCAAATATCTTTAATTATACATAAAATCAATTATGAATAATTTTATAAAGCAAATTACTGTAAAAGAAAAAGCAAATAAAGAAATTAGATCCAGAGTAGAAGTGATAAGAGAAAAATATTTTCTTGGTTTTTGTTCACTCACTGTTAATGCTAGTGGAAGGAGGAGGGTATAAATTGCAAAATGTACCAAAGGTGTTTTGTTTTTTAAAAATAGACACTCTATGCATTTTTAACAGAATCCGCACTATGATTACATCTGGCTATGATTTTTTTTCCCACTGCAGATTCTGAAACTGTACAACCATAAAATTGTGTACTTTGTCCAAAAAACCTGTGCAAGACATTGACCTAGCCAAGGATAAAGCTAAATTTTTTATGCAAACATTAGAATAGTTGTCTTTCACATTTAACAACATATCTGAGCTGCAATCAGAATCACTGTTCCAGTTCCATGCACGATTTCATGTCTTTAAACACCTGTTTATTGCTAAGGACCATGTCAACTGAACAATGCAATCTCAAGAGACTGGGTAAATATGAACAATGCAATATGTGTGTAATTAGACTCATTTCAATATAAATTGCTAAATGGTATTCTGTTAAATTAATTTTGTAAAAGTAGAACTGTAGAGTTAAAAAAAGAGAGAGAGTTTATCTCATACAAAATCATGCTAACATATAGCTTTTTATTATGTAATCCTTTGATATCTAGTTATCATTGTTTTTTATATATATTTTGTTGATTTTATGTATAAGTGAAGTGTGATTCTATCTATCCTGAGGCTGCATAAGTTATTAGCTATTTTTATCTGTGTGAATTTGTGTTGTGTCTTTTACAGGGATTGTTTATTATAAATAACTTAAGTTGGAGGGAGATTTGATATTATTTTATGGTATCATCTTGTTATGTGTGCCCAGGCTATCTTCTAATCAAAATAGGAATAGTATAATTATTGGATTTGGGTAATATTAATTTCTTTATTTAGGTTAATAAATTTGTTAGTTTGTTCTTCATTCTTTGGATCAGCCTTTTCTGTTTTCTTTTATTAAAATTAACAGTGTCGATCCAAGGTTAATTGTACATTTCACGTACACCTCTCAGGGATGTCTTTTTTTGCTTTATATATATATAGTTTATTTAGAGGAAAGTTGTTTTCATTTTAGTCAAGAAGGGATTGTAATTGATCTTACAGGGGAGAAAGGGGTGGATCTTATAGGGGTTTTAAAAATACCAAATCATTTTACTTCACATTATACTAGTTTGAATAAATAAAAGTTATTTAAAAATTAATTCAAACATTACATTTTATGTTATAGTATTTTAACTGTTAGAAATTATTGATTACTCTTTAGCATTCTCCATCTATTATGATTTAATAATTTAGAGGGAGTAATAACTAATAAATAATTATAGTAAGTGTTCATGTATACAGACCTATTGTTTATTGTGGCATGAATGGTGGCTACTAAAAATAGACTATAACTAGCAACTTAGAGGTGGAAGAGTGGGAAATTAGTCCAGCATAGTTTAGTTCCTGGTTTTTGGATAATGGCACTCTCTAGTAATTATACAATACATGTTCCTAATATGTCAACTTGTAACACCACAATATATATATATATATATATATATATGTATATATATATATTTCCATAAGTATTGATATATATATATATATATATCAACACTTATGGAAATTTTTTAATATAGTCTAGGGTCATCATTTTTTCCTAAAACTATTGCATATAAATTATATTTAAATAGTCCACATCTATGATCTTAATTTCAAGTATAATCTAGATAAACTTTGAAATTTTTTTTAGGGTTACAAGCTAGTTTATGAAGAATTCTGGTCTATATCCAACCTAGATAGCTATATAATATTTGTGAGTAAATGGCTGTACCTATTATTAGTTAAATAGGAAAGATTCCAAATTAATCTAGTTGATCAAATGAGTAATAATCTGTTGAACATAAAAATTGCAATATGATCTGATCTTTGCCCTTAATGGAAGACATTGTGCCCTATAGTTGTTGATCCTATGTTTAGTCTACTTCCTTTACTTTTTATTTCTTATTCAAAAGTGTATAACAACACCATCATATTCTTTAAATAATGTCTGATTGTTTAAGCTTCATGAATTAAAACATTACATTCTTGTAAGTATGATATTGTTGTTTGGAATCAATGTTTACACAGTGAAATGAGCCTGGTCATCTATAATCATTAAATAGTCTCCAACTGGAATATGTCACAGCAGAGTAGTAACTGAATAAAATTAATAGCATGACATGGATACTCAAATTATGATAGTTTTACAAACATGTTCTATAGTTTGAAAAAGGCAATTCTAGTAGATAGAATTATTTTGGATAATCACCAAACAAAGTAATTAGCAAATATAAATAACATGTCACCATATGCCATGTTTCCAGTCATTACCATTTCTACATTTATAATTCACATTAGAAAATAACAGCAATCTCAGAAATATATTGTCATTATCAATAGAGAGTTCATTTGAGTATTAATCTCTGCAATAAATTGTTCAGCTGGGTCTTGTATTGTATTTTTAAACTACATAATAATGCCTGATTAAAGTTAATTCTAAAAGATTTCTGATTGTAGCTAATTCTAGAATAATTTTTCTTACATATTTAGTAAATGAAACATCACCTTTGGGGGTTTTTTTTTTTTTAATTTTAAACAGTTTAACAATTGCGTTTGCTTATATTTTGACTAAATTCCAATGTGTTTTAAACTTATAACATATGGTATAAACTGAGTTAGGGATATTAAAATAATGCATTGCCCATTTAACATAAGTGTGATGAAGATATGGGCCAATTGAGTTCTTTAAAACTTTTGATGTTAGACAATTCTCTCTATCCAATAATTATCACCCTCTCATTAGTGTTCTATTTATAATATATATATATATATAATTATTTTTATTGCTCTGATGGTTGATACAAAAATGTATGCTATTGGGCAGGTGTTCTTTTTATTTTGTTTAATCTCTGTAGATATAAATTATTGATGATTTAAAAATAATTAACTTGATCTATATCAAATCATTCTAAAAGAAAATTGGTATCTATTTAAAGTTAATTCATTTTAAATATGGCTAAAAAAAATTATATATAAATGTGAAATTCTGAAAAATTAATATTAACAAAAATGAAAGTTTAAAATATTAATTAATAATAAAAAAAATGTATTGGAATTTACAAATGCGATTACAAGTTATTATGCGTTTTAGAAAAGCTTTTATTAAAATCTAAACTAAATCCTTTGTAATTATATTAAGCTTATTATTAACAAGTCGATGTATAATAATAAAGCAAGATTAATATTTTTTTAAAAATAATAAAAATTAAACAGGTGAAATTATTTATTCATAATAAATAAAAGTAAATAGATAGTCTGTTGTTATTGTTTTTAGAATACATACAATTTATACAAAAAAGAGAAAATCATATAACATTAAATACTAGCAAAATAACAAATTTATACTAAAATTCTCTCATGATCATGTTTTTGTTTTGTCTATTAACAAAGATACTTTCTCAAGAGAAAATCAACTAGAAACAAAACACACACAATATAAAGAGAAATAGCCTTGTCATAATTCATTTAAAAAACGACCCGTCTTTATTATCAAAGGAATGAATTACGGAAAGTGTATTTCTTTTATATGTGAGTATGCATGTGTGTGTGGTTTTGTCTAGTTGATTTTCACTTGTGAAAGTGTATTTGCTAATAGATGAAAGCATGTTCATGAGAGAATGTTAGTATAAATTTGTTATTTTGCTACCATTTAATGTTATATGATTTTTTATTTTATTTATTATTACAAATATAGTATTATGCAATATTTAAAAAAGGAAAATGACAAAGGCTTATCTAATAGTAACAGCCAAAAGTTAATTGAATGTTTTGTCACTCAAAAAGCCATATGACATTTGAGCATTAGGAATGACAGAACTGAGTTGTGATCCTCTCAAGTTCATTACTTTTTTACTGCCTTAAACTACACAGGAATACATAAAGAAGAACAGTATTTATAGGTTTATCACCTGCTAGGAAGTCAAGATTTTTAGTATTTTATCATATTTGTTTTACCATCTCACTAATAATAGTTTGACATCTATTTAATATTTTTCTAAAAACAAATTTTGAAATTTTCTCAGCCTGAATTTAAATTTAACTTTGCAGGCATGGCCTATGGATCGGTTATTAGCTGAATAGGGAGGAAAATTTTAGAAAAGAATAATAGTCTTAAAAGTATAAACCATCATTTTGGTATTGGAAAAGCGTGACATTATTACTAAAAAAGAATGACTTCTATCATGAAATATTTAGAAAAATTCTACAAAAAAAACTATATAGTAATAATGAAACAAAAAAGAAGTATCCCTATACTTACAGTTTTTGAAATTACAAAGCAATTTAAATAGAGAAGTCTGACATGCAATTAGATATATGAAGAATGAAAAAATTTCAATATTATTATATTTAAAAAAGCAATTAGAAAAAAAAATTGTTGGCAAAACTATCTACAAATTATCTAAATGGTAGGAATGTACCAGTTAATTAAAAAAATGCAGTAGTAAAAAATTAGTAACTTAATTATTTATTGCTTATCAGTTTATAAAAAATTTGAGCACCAGAAGTGATATAATTAGAACCATAATTCCTGAACCTTGAGTTGCAACTTAACCACTGCACTTAACTGTTCAGTGCAATGTAATAATAATATGGCACTTAAAAAATAAGAAAAAGAGCATAATAGGAGTTACAGAACTCTCATCTTCTATGAATGCTGTGCGAGATTGTTAAAACTCAGCTATAGCCAATCTTGGACTCAAACTAATCAAAAGAACAAACTGGATTTAAAAGGGGTTTTATCCCAGTAAATTAATCAATCATAAAAGAAGTTATAAATATGAGTTGCTTGGATGCATAGATTATAAAAATCCATTGAGTCTATAAGCATTTCCATGATGATTAAAGCTTTGTATCAAGATATAAAATTAGGATAATTTATATTCTGAAGAATATAAATGACAGCAGTATAGAAACCCAAATCAGACAATGAAGTATGGAGAAAAGAATATTGGGATAGATAAAAAGTGAAATGTACAAGAAGGTGAAATGGAGTTGAATAGGATACACTTTTAGAAGAGATGACAATAATTGAACTATTGACATGTTAAACTGGATCCTAAATGATTGCAAAAGACTAGAAATAGTTTATAAATGAAATGAGTGGTTGAAAACCAGAAAAGCTATGTAAAGAAGAAACTGGATTAAAATTGGAGTCACTTTCATTCTGCAATAGATAAAAAAAAATGAGAATGATGATATTTACACATTAAATGTATAAAATTAAATTTATAAATATTTTTTTAACAATTCTGTGGAAATATTGATTTTTAAAAAATATTAATCCATCTGTCAAGAATTATTTGAGTGAAAAAAAAAATGCAAAATGATTTATTTCTCATTCTTTAACAAGAAAAAATAGATCTTGTCTTGGCAAAACTTTATGGAGTTTGATAAGTTCTCAGACAGTATTTTATTACTGCTGCCTTTCCCAAAGTCTTAAAAAAAAGAATATTAAGTGAAAAGATTAAATCATTAATAGTTAGATATTCCAATTTAGATCTTAGATAAAAGTAAAAGTATATTTGGAAGCATATTCATGACTATACAACAAATAACATTATAAAATATTTTTGTTATTTTTTCTTAATATTGCAATTTAATTGCTCAATTTAATCATATACTTAATATATATATATATCATAAAGAAATAAACACAACAGTTTCATTTCAAACAAAGTCAGAAAGAAGCTAGAAAATTATTGATTTATAACAAAGAGATAGGCATGCAATAACAAACTAATACTGGGGTACTCTAGTTAAAATTTTTTCAGTATTGTGAAAGAGAATGTAACATATATATAAGACACATTTTGCAGGTTCATTCTTTTATCATCCAGTGGATGACTTGTGTGATCAAGTCGAAATATCAATATTTAAATTTTTTAACACGGATGAACCCACAAAATATGTTTTTTATATATGCAACCTGTGAAAATCTTCATATATATATATATATATATCAAATCAAAATTGCCCCAAATTCAGAACTCAGCCAGACTACCCAAAAAAATAAACTCTAAAACACAACCAATGGTTCACTGCTATATGCAGACTTCTCAAGTGTAAAGAACTACAAAATAACACATTTATACTAAACATTATCCACAATTCCACTTTCCATACACCTTTAATATTAAAAGAACTTTTAAATAAGTTAATTGCTTCATAATCATAAATGTTTAATAATAAAGATTCTTTAATTCTTTTTATTTTATTTCTCTCAAAGAAGATAACCTTAGCTTCATCAAAATTAATAGTATGGCCTGTATCTTTTTCATAGATATATAAAGTAAAACTAAGATATTTATTTCTAACTCTATTTTTGTGCAGCTTTATTCTTTCATTTAAGCTCAAAGTACTCTAATTTATATATACAATCTTACAAAAACAAGGGATAATATACACTACTCCAGGAATAGTCTTTCTATCAAAAATTTCCTTTGTATTATTTAATAAATTATTCAGAGTAATACTCTTTTTCCAATGAATTTTTTTATTTCCAAACAAATTATTATTTTTACATACAATTTTATAAGAAGACAATTTAAATGACAAAATAAAATCATATTTTCTTTATCCTTTATATCATTACAAATATTCTTACTATTAAATAAACATTCTTCTCTTTCACTTTCTTTGCATATCTTCATATAATCAAATATATTGCTTATAACACTTCTTTCTTATACACTTTAAAGAAGTTTTTAAGAAAATTTGTTGCATTAAAGTGTATAAGAAAGAAGTGTTATAAGCAATGGATATTAAATAAACACAACAAATTTGTCAGAGTATTCAACACTCAAATAATCTTTATAAAATTGATCTTTTTGAAACAAAACTACAATAATTTTTTAAAGCAGCACTTTATGAGATACAGATCGATAGCTATCAGATTTAATTATAGACCTTAACTCTTTACTCTTAACATAATGTAACATAATGTAGTCATTATACTAAAAGTAAAAAGCTAAGGTCTTTAATTAAACCTGATATCTATCAATCTGCATCTCATAAAGTAGCTGTTTGAAGAAATTATTGTTAAAGATATAAGAGATTAAATATTTCTAATGGGATATCTTTATTTCAAAAAAGACGATTTTATAAAGATTATTTGAGTGTTGGCTACTCATAAATTTGTTAAAAATATTTTATTTAATAGTAATAATATTTGTAAAGATGTAAAGAATAAAGAAAAAAATGATTTTATTTCTTTACCATTTAAATTGTCTTCTTATAAAATTGTATGTAAAAATAGTAATTTGTTTGAAAATAATAAAATTGCTTGGAACAGGGGTATTACTTTGAATAATTTATTAAATAATACAAAGTAAATTTTTGATAGAAAGACTATTCCTCGAGGAGTATATATTATCCCTTGTTTTTGTAAAAAGGTATATGTAGATTAGAGTAGTTTGAACTTAAATGAAATAAAGGTACATAAAAGTAGGATTAGAAATAAATATCTTAGTTCTGCTTTATATATCCATGAAAAAGATACAGGCCACATTATTAATTGTGATGATGCTAAGGTTGTCTTCTTTGAGAGAAATGAAATAAAAAGAAAAATTAAATAATCTTTATTATTAAAAAATTATGATTCTAAAGCAATTAACTTATTTAAAAGTTCTTTTAATATTAAGGGTGTATGGGAGGTAAGTGGAATTGTGGGTAATGTTGAGTTTTATTTATATATATATATATATATATATATAGTAATAGAGTAAATCACAATGTGAATATATATAACATTAAATATAGTTGTTTATAAAAAGTAAATATTACTTTAGTAAATAATACACTCTCCCAGCTCATTATTCAATAATACATTAATAAAAAAATAAAATTACTTTTTTAATTGGTTCTCTTTATATATAAAGAAGTTTGTCTTGAATATTTAAGGTGGAATATGAATATTAATTTATTATTTATCAGATTGATTTTTTTTTATTTAACAAAATAAAAAGATCCCTTCTACTTTGTAATAAACATTTTTAAAAAAATGTTATGTAATCAAGTTAATCACAAAGTGAATTTACATATATAAAATGCATATTTTCTCTGTTGTCTGATTAGTAAATGTATGTTTGCTTGTAAGGCTGTCACATGGTCCATGTGAATTTTTGTCACAAGATTGTCAGGTGTCAAATTGACAACCAATTAAAAAAAACTATTACAAAGAATATTTTATGCTAAGAAAGCAATCCACCATTAATAATTGTTTGTAATGCTGTCAAATTCACATATCAAATATAACAGGTATATTTAAAATTTTTAATTTTAATTTAGAGGCTTAATTTTATTATGAGCATTTTATTTAAAGCAAGTAATTCCACAAAGCAAAAAAAAAGTTGTTAAAGTGGCCAATTAAAAAAATTGTCAAATTCACAATTAAAAAATTGAAAAAAGAACTTTAAATTTGCTTTTATAAATAAATAATTATATCTAATTAAACCATAATTTATATTAGAGCAGTTTATGCAAAGGAACTAATTCCACCCTTTACATTCAATCCATAATTTTTATTGCGAACCATATTTTACGCAATTCCACCATTACAGAAAAAAAATCAGTATAGATGCTTTTAACTATAAAGGTATAGTATATAATCATGAAAAATGTGATTACAATACATAAATTCATGTTTAAAATATGATATTTAGTGAGGTAAAAAAATAGATGCTATAGTATTGTTTTACATTTAGTTTTGGTTAGCATAATATTAAAATCCTTTGGTTAATTTATATTAAATCTTTAAAAAAAATTTGTTGGGGCAACCAATTAAAAAAACTCACAACCCATTTAAGAACAATTCAAAACAAAGCAAAACTCTCCATATAATAGTGCCATCTTGTGCTAACAAGAGCAATCAATGGATGCCAGAAGGCTTGTGCATAAAATCCCTATCTAGTGCCTACTCATCCAATATCCCCAGACTAGTTTCTGGCTTGTGGCCTTCATCAGTGAGGAGCCTTGGATCTGAGAGCACTGCACCTAGTCTGGGGATATTGGATGAGTAGGCACTAGATAGAGATTTTATGCACAAGCCTTCTGGCATCCATTGATTGCTCTTGTTAGCACAAGATGGCACTACTATATGGAGAGTTTTGCTTTGTTTTGAATTGTTTAATAACAATTATGTGCTAGTATGAGATAGTGATCATGTGATGTTTAGTGGTTTAATCCATTTAAGCCAGGTACATCTGGTATATATGTATAATATTAAATACAATCATTTATAAATGGAAAATACTGTTATAGCAAATAATATACACTTCCACCTCAATATTCACAATACATTAACTAGAAAATGAAATCACTTTTTATAGGTTCTCTTTGTGTATAAAAATAATTGTCTTGAATATTTAAAACAGAGTGTGAATATTAATCAAATGAATTAATTATTGTAAGTTATTTATCAAACAGAATGATTTTTTTATGTGACAAAGTAAAAAAAAATTTTTTTAACTTTTTAATAAACATTTAATTTATATGTAATAATGTAAATTACAATATATATATATATATATCCTGATTTTATTATTCCTTTAGCAAAACATTGCCTTGAAAATACATTTTTTGTTTATAATTCTCAACTGTTTAAACAAATTAAAGGACTTTCTATGGGATCCCCACTGTCACCTGTCATTGCTGATCTTTTCATGGACAATTTTGAAAGTCAAGTATTATGTGCAGCTACTAAAAAACCTTCTATTTGGCTTAGATATGTGGATGATACTTTTGTCATATGGCCTCATGGAATTGATTCTTTAAATTCTTTTCTTGATTTTATAAATAATTGGCATCCAAATATTAAATTTACTATGGAAGTGGAAAATAACAGATCACTTTCTTTTCTGGATGTTTTAATTGCAAGAAAATGTGATGAAACATTGTCAATATCAGTTTACTGAAAATCAACTCATACAAACAGATATCTTGATTTTAATTCTCATCATCATCCTGCACAAATTTTTTCTGTAGCTAAAAATCTTTTCACTAGAGCTTATAATTTATCTGATAAAGAACATCTTTCTCAAGAAATAAAACTTACAAAAAGTATTCTGCTTTCTAATAATTATAATAAAAACATCATATGTAAGGCTTTATATAACATTAATACTAAAAAGAAAAAAGAGGATAGAATTGATAATTCCTCTTTTAATAGAGTAATTTTGCCTTACATTAGGGGGGTTACTGATAAAATCAGTAGAAGACTATCTTGTTTTAATATAAAGACCACTTTTTCTACTGGCAAAAAAAATTGGTGATTTTTTGTATAAACCTAAAGACAGAATACTTTTGGAACACCAAGGAGTTTATGAAATTCCATGTTTCCAGTGCTCAAGAGGCTATGTGGGTCAGTCTAATAGACAAATTAATGTCAGAATTAAGGAACATAAAAATGCTTTTCAACAAAAAATTAGCACATCAGTTTTTACTTCCCATTATTTAGAAACTGGTCACAAACCTAATTTTGACAATACAAAACTACTTGCTAATTTGGAAAGATATGATTTAAGAACCATGAGAGAGTCAATTGAAATATTAAAGAGACCTACTAGTTTAAATAGAACTGATGAAGCACAACATATTCCAGCTATGTGGAAACCTCTCTTTTTATCCAATATTAACTTAAAATTAACAGGTAAAAATACTGAGGAAAATAAACATTTTGATAAGCCTCATATTGTGAATGCTGAACTGGAATCTCATTTCTCATCTCGCACACAGTCACGTTATTTGTTAAGATCTAATGGTTTTTCTTTCAAAAGTTAACCTTGAAAATGGCGGTTGCTATTCCGTTGAAATATCGGTGCTCAATGGAAAATAAGACATGGTACATCCCAAAAACTTATAATTTATCTACATCATATAACCGTGAAAACATTAAGTATAATATATATATATATATTGTAACAGTATACATATACCACTATATTATTTTAAAATTAATACATAAAGGGGAAAATAAATCTTAAATAAACAATATTTTATTAAAAACTGAAAAAAATAATAATAGAGTTATGTTAACATGTATATATCGCACAGATGGAAATCTTTAAAACTTTTTTTATAAAAAAAGGTATTTAAAAGCACTTTTTGTCAAAAAAAGACAAAAGATCTTAAGATAAAGATTAATATTTTTCGTTTAAAAGCAATAAAAAGAAAAATGTTAATTAGATTCAATTTTTTAAAAAAATCATGTTTTAATCTTAAAATGGAAATGATTGATTTATTAATTAAATGCAAAGCACACTAGCCCTTGGTGCACTTAAACAATTAAAAGGTCAAATAGGAGAATAAAAAAATTAGCTTGACCAATGGAAGCACCAAGCCACAGCATGAACCAAAAAAGAAACTCTAGGATTAGTGATGTCCTGCTCGATGAATCTGAAAAATTACTGATAAAGAAGGTCTAATCCTATAAAAAAGAGTGGTTGTTCCTGACAACCAGCTGAAGCCTCCCGATGACAGTTCTTGACCAAATGAATGGCAAGTAGTGGCTTTATTTCAAAGAAGGACCAACAACCTTCGAAAGCGATAATAATGGCCCTCTAAATCTGCAGAATCTGTAAAGTATGAACTCTTGTATTTATCTAATATGAACTTTTTCAAATTCACTATTAGTAACTGAAAATAACTCTTATCTGACCTAAAAAAGAAAATTCCAAATCAATTATTAATAATAATTTTTATGCATATATTTAATTAATCATTTCCATTTTTTGTGTTAATTAAAATGTAACAAATTTAAGTTGGGTGTAAATAGCTCATAGATTCGTTAACATTTATATTGGTTATTTTTTTAAGATTTTTATTTAACAAATTTAAGTTGGGTGTAAATAGCTCATGCTGAGTGTCTAAGTGTATTTACTGGTATATATTTTAAGTTGTTGTTGTCAATGTGGCACCTTATGATGAGTGCCATTGGGTTTACTTTCTTGTAAATTTCCCTCAGCATTTTTCAATTAATAACTTTATGTTTCAATCATTTATGTTTATTTTAAAGGGGTTTAAATTTCAGACTATTTGTCTTGTAGTTAGGTCGATGCTAATAGAGAGATATATGGGTGTTTATATTAATGCAATGTGAAGCATATTAGCATACAGGGCAAAGTCCAACTGAATGCATGACCCAAAGGTGTGGTCATTGTGTTGCAATGTATGCAGATGTATTTCCTGCAACATTGACTTCCTTTAGCTCTATGGATAGGGACTATAAGTTGGCAGATAGACCGCTCTGCACCATATGTAGCATTTCTCTTTAAATATTTTATTACATGATTCCCTTACCAGACAGACACACATTCCTGAACTGGACAAGGATCATGTAATTCAAATAATATCATGCAGCAGATGCACATTCCTGACAGTGTGGTTTTATGCTAGCATCTTCATATTGCATTGGTTGCATCTGTATATCAGGAAGCAAGCATTGGTCTGGTTGTGAACTTTAGTCTGAGATTGAATGATTGATTTTGAAAAGTTTTAATCTATGCAACCTATCTCTACTCAACATTCTAAAGTAAAATTTATTAAAATGCCCATCTATGTGGACTTCTCTTAAATAATAATTTAAATCAAAAAAATAATAACCTATTTAAAATTAATAGTAAAGTCTAAATTTATTCCTCAATTTTAAATATTTATATGTGCATTAATAAATGACTTTTGTGTGTTATTACTGGCAGTGGCTTATTTTATTTTTTTAATATTAAAAATAAATTTTAAGAAGTTTTATATTAAATCTCTGCATCTCCTTGAGCTAGTGACATGGCCTAATGGTCAATATAAAATAAAGTTGGATCTTAACAGTAAGTATCTGCCTCCTATATAAATTTTCCAGGTTCAAATGGCCTGGTGGTGCCCTTGTATGGCAGATATGGTAAGACTCCAATCTACACCCTGACCATTATAATATATATAATGTTAAATACAATTATTTATAAATAATAAGCTAAAAAGAAAGTGATTTTATTTTTTTATTAAGCATGTTATATGTTGAAGTGTGTGTATGTATTCTTTGCTATAACAGCATTTACTAATAATAAAAATTGTATTTAATGTTTTATTATATATTTTTATTATTTTATTATTACATATGGATTGTTTAAAATGTTTATTACAAAGTTATAAAAAAATAAGAAATTTCCATACTTCATTAAATAAAAAAAATCAATCTATTTGATAAATATCTTACAATAAATAATTAGATTGATTGATATATATAAGAAGATATTCTTTATTTTACATTTATCTACACTTATTTAAAACAATAATAATATCAAATTTTAAGACTATGAACATGTATTGTTTGTCATTTTGTGTGTATAAAATTAGATTGATATATATATAAAGGGATATTATTTACTTGACATTTATCTACACTTATTTAAAATAATATCAATTTTTAAAACTATAAATATATAAGTTTGTCATTTTGTGTGTATATAAATAATTAATTAAAGGATTTTTTTCTTATCAATTTTTTTCTTAGAACATCACTTATTTAAAAAAATTAAAAGCTAATAATGGTCATTAAACAAAAATGATTATTTTACTTTCTTTTAGAATGTTTTAGCTCCTTGACACTTTTAAAAAAAGTAAACAATATTATCATTTTTTCTTTCTTTAACCTTAATGTACACTGTTTAAAAAGAATGGGTTTTTAGTTCTCCCAACTATGAAGTTTTTTTGTGCCCCAAAATGATCCAATATTGAAACCTCCAATGTCAATATTAGGTGAATTGCATCTCATCTTTTATTTTATAGATTTTTTTAACATATATATAACACATTATAAAATGTGGGTGTGAGAGAAGTTTAAACAAGGGAATCCATTATTCTGTTGTTCATTAATTCTTACTTCAGCTCCTTGGAAAATATGGTGGTGAATAGATGAAAAGATTCTCTTCTTTCTCTTTTCCTTTTCTCAGCAATTCCTTTTTTTTATATCAATGAGTTCTTAAACAATAAATAATCCAAAGTTCTTGTTTTATATAAAGTTTGGAGACATTTTTTTTTTCAACTATAATGTTCCGTTCTAGTTTAACTTTTCCCCCTGTACTCTCATTATCAAACTATATTTTAAGAAGATTTTTTTATTCCACATTCAATACAGCATTCTTTAATTAAATAAACTAATTAAAGTAAGTAAAAATTAAAAATAATACATTTTTTATACTAATATTTTGTTCTTAAAATAATAATTAATCAAAATGCTTTAGTATTTATTTTAATATTTATTACAAATATTAATTACTAACAATATTTTTTTTTACAATAAGCTAATTAAATGTTGATATGTGTTCTTTTTATTTACATTTTTTTCTCATATACACACATATATTATCTCACTTTTTGTGACCAGGTTACTTATCCATAGTTAAGATAAAAAAATTTATTTTATCTTTACTTCATACCAAAATATATATATATTAAATACAAGTAAATTAATTAAATGATAATATAATTCTTGTTTTGTTTTCTTTTTTCTTATTACTCTCTTTTTTATAAACCATTATTTAATATTGATAGCTTCAATTTTTCAGAGGAAAAAAAACAAAGAAAATAAATTTCTTTTTAAATGACTTTCTTTACATTAATGCCCCATTGTTTTTTTTTTTCAATTTTTTTATATTAATTTTCTCTTAATTTAAATTTAAGGATGTTTTATCATATAAAACAAGCATTAACACAATCTATTCATTTTAGTAAATATTTTTTAAATAGAAAACTGTAATATTTTAACATTAACAATTGTATACAAAAGAATTATTTTAGCATCTATTAAAATGATTCTTATGTAATGCTTACATCATATGTTGGATAATACTGAAACATGAGGGCACACAGTTTCTATATCAATGTTATTTTTTAAATTTCCTTAGCTTTCCAAAATCTCTGATTACCTTTTATTGTTTCTGAATAATATTTTTTTCTATACATCTTCTTTAGATATAAAGAGAACCAGTAAGAAAGTAATTTCATTTTCTTTTTAATGTATTGTCAAATAATGAGCTAGGACTGTGTATTATTTACTATAACAGTATTTACTATTTATAAATGATTGCTGTATTTACTGTTATATAGTATATATTCATGTTTGATTTACTTTATTACTTGTAAATCATTTTAAATGTTTATTACAAAGTTTAAAAAAATAAGGAATTTCTTTACTTTGTTAATATAGGGTATATGAGCACAGACTTTGTTAAATAAAAAAACAATCTGATAAATATCTTACAATAAATTAATAAATATTCACACACTCTGCTTTAAATTTCATAAAAGTTAGCATGGCTGCTACTCATTCATTTGAAATTAAAACTTCTTTTTCTTTTTAAAATTGCAGGGAAATCAAATGAACTACACCTGTGCCAATACAATAATTCCCTGCAGTTTGAGTTCATTTTTAAAATGGTATATGGCATGTTAAAATCAGACAAAATTCTGATTTTTTTATTAATATTTTTAACAAGTTCATTTAACTTGTTTTTTCTGCTCAATTTATTAGATTATATGGAGAAAGCAAAGGCATAAGTGTTTCAATGACTAAAATTAATAATAAAATGGATTCAACATACTTCGAAGATTTTGCAATTTCAAGGCCTTGATCCCAAAAATAAATATAATACTGTACATTATATGTAAATATTGTTTTAGATTTTTTTATTATTTGATTATTATTATTTTGAATTTTTATTATTATTTGATAAATGTATAATTTATTGATGAGTTTGTATTTGTACTAGTGTTTCTGTGTAGTATATAAATTATACTTGTATTCAAACATAAAGTAGTGATTTATGTACAATATAATTTTGGGCTCTGATCCAAGTTTGAGGCAATCTTATTTTATAGACGTAATGACTCTCAAATGATATAATAATTCATGAGCATGTCTGTATTTGTATTACTGCATACTAACATGTCTGTTTATATATATTATCAAGTAATGATTTTTCCTGCATCTATAAAATTAGACTATTATAGAACAGTGCAATGTAAATTTTAAGGCTGATTATCATATGCACAGAAAGGTTTCTGTTGATGAAACAATCACAAAATTTATTGGGTGTAGTACTATGTGACAATATAATTTCTTAAAATCAATAGAGAGATTTCAAATGGTGGGCGTGCGATAATAGCCACAATGGTTATGTTTACCACATGTAAATTATATGCAGACAAAGATCAAATCCAGATTCTTGCCTATACCTTGGTGTGCTAAGGAGTCAGAAATTTTGCCATATACTGCATCACATTATTGTCAAGTCTATAGCTAGCAAATGAGCTATATGCAAATAAATTATATTTCTGTAGGACAATAAATATAACAAGAGAGCATCACTGGCGTGCACAAAAAATATACACTGAAGAGAGGAGACTCATTTTATTATTGATACAGATAGTGGCCTTCAATTTCTAGTTTTGGATAGACAAGAAGTCAATTGCTATGATTACAAATGCTTATCTACCTTCTGGAAATGATTTATTTTGTATCTTTTATTAGGATGAATCTTTTTCTTGTAGATGCTTTAAGATTTTTTAACTTTTGGGGTACAAGGTAAAAATGAAGAATTTTTATGCTACTATTTTTGTAAGTTCTGAAGCTATGGATTATTTCAGGTAAGAAGTATTATATATGGTTTGAAGGAATACAAAGAAATTATCAATGAAGATGTAATTTTAAACGTAGTTAATGATAAATTAGAAAGAATGAACAAACAATAAAGTAATAATTTTTTCGGATATTGAAATTTTTTCTTTTTTCTTACTTTTTTCAATAGTAATCACTACTTGTCTTAGCCTTATTTTTTTCCATTAGTTTTTCTAATTTCTATCAATATAATGCTTTTTGCTCTAACATTATTAAAATTGAAGTTAGTGTAAAAAATGGTTTCAAATCAATTTTTTTAAAATGCAGTATGATGCTAATATCTGAAAGTAGTTATGTATTCAAGACAAGCTTTTTTATATACAAAAAAAATCAATAAGAAAGTGATTTCCTTTTTCTGTTAACATATTGCTGAATATTGAAACAAGAATGTCTATTATTTACTATAACAATCATTACTATTTATAAACAATAATATTTAATAGTATATATATTCACTATTTTATTACATATAGATTATTTAAAATATTTATTACAAAGTTAAAAAAATAATAAGAAATTTATTTTCTTTCTTAAATGAAAAAAATCAATCTGCTTGATAAATAGCTTACAGTATGGAATTAAATTGATTAATATTCACACTCTCTGCCTTAAGTATTCAAGACAAACTTCTTTATATACAAAGAGAGCCAATAGGTAAGTGATTTTACTTTCTTGTTAATCTATTGCTAAATATTGAGGTGGTACTATGTATTATTTACTATAACAACATTTACTATTTATTATTACATATATCATGCATGCATATATATTGTAACTGGATGAGCAGGATCATATTATTGATATGTTATTCAATGTCTAATGATTGGCTGTATCATATGTAAGGGAATGATATTAACATATGATTTGATGCAATGTCACTGGAAACCATATATAACTGAACAATCTATTTCTTAAAGAGGGATATGTCTCTCTATGATAATTAATTTAACTAATTCAGTCAATATAATCATATGAGTAATAACAGTTAAATAAAGCAAATTCGACATAATATGTCTTCTTCCATTTACCCTCTACTTGGCTCATGTTATGCCATGGTATTCAAGTTCATGAAGAATATGCATGGGTTCTACTTCCGAGTATGATTGTATCATGCTTGTATGCAAATTATATACATATAATGTGACATAATAGCAATGACTTTGATTATTATAATAAATATTTAATAAAGTTATAAACAATAACAGATTTTGTTCATAATTATATTTTAATGTAATGTGTGAGTTGTACAATTATTAACTGAAGATTGGATAAGTGTGATTATTCTCATTTTATTTCTTGAATATCTGGTAATCCAATCCCATTTTATCTCTACGAAGAATGATCATTCATTACCCAAACTTATTAATTTAAACTTTGCAACACAAGAAGAAATTAAAAATTTCATCCAAATTATTATATATCTACTCTAACTAATTTTTCTATTCTTAGTTTTCTTTTAATTTAATTATGGTGAGTTTATCCATGGATTAAGATTTTTGTAAGAATTGCTCTGTGTGTTGAAAGTCATTTCTTAACCTTTAGAGTGCTGATTATTTTATTGGCCAAATGAGGTAAAAGTCAAAACTTTTAATCGATCAATTTAAAGTCAAGTGGCAATTCACAAACTCAAACATCAAAATATATTAATTTTTTAATATTATATTCA
The DNA here is from genome assembly GCA_028023455.1 of Epiperipatus broadwayi. NCBI lineage: Eukaryota > Metazoa > Onychophora > Udeonychophora > Euonychophora > Peripatidae > Epiperipatus > Epiperipatus broadwayi. The sequence continues at coordinate 11,744,025 of JAQFVV010006197.1, forward strand.
CTTTAGTTTTGTTTGTAAAAAGTATATTAATAATTTGTCAGGTTATGAAAATGAATGAAAGTTTTTTCAAAAATAAATTGTTATTATATAATTATATAAATTTTCACTAGTGGAAAATGTAAAATGAAATCTTACCAATCAAAATATTTTGCTAATGACATGATTTTCTTTGCCAATTTTAGTTGTAGAAAAAAGCAAATAATTTTTGTTACAAGTCTTAACTATTTTTCCAAAATAATTTTATTTTTAGCATATTTTATCAAAATAATTTATAATTTGTCAAAAAATACTGTTAAAATGGTCTAAAACATTCGTTTATCATTTTCAAAATAAAACAAAAACAGATCGTAACTCTTTACTTTTTGGCAGCCATTTTCTTTGTTGTCAAAATTTAATAGCCAATAAGACTTAAGAAGGGGTGGTATTTTTTTCTTTGTTTGACATATAAGGCCATTTTTATTGATTTTTTTACTTGTAAAATAATTCAAGAGAGGGCAGCATCTTACAGAACTTTTTTTAATCTTTAAAAAAAGTCCAAAATCGTAATCATAATGTGAAAAGTGACCGATTTAGAGTGACATCAAGCCACTTCATCTTTAAATGAATCGGGCATGCAAAGTGTTTTAATGATATGATAATATGATAGAAAAAATCAATCATACAAGTGTTTTAAATCATATATCCTGAATAACAATTATTTAATAAATAAGTTAGTTATAACAAACATTTAATATTTCACATTGTAATCATCATAGATAGATAGATAGACAGACAGACAGGCAGGCAGACAGACAGGCATGCAGGCAGGAAAGCAGGCAGGCAGGCAGACAGACAGACATATAGATGATAGATTACATAACATAATAAACTCTTACCGTAAGTCTATAAATAGCCAAACTTATTATTAAGCAAGATTGGGGTATTTAGTCTATATTTTATCCATAAGTTGAAATAATAATATTTCCAACCATCCCCTTTATACAAATCTAACTTATGTTATGGTTAGATGAAATTCATATATTATCAAAAAAAAAATAGCATAATAAGAAAAAAGAAAATTATATATATTATATTAATCATGTAGTCAAGCCGAAATTTAAATTTCCATTAGTTCATACTGACCAATAGTCAAGTAATTTTCTTTTTTTAGGGAACCCTTTTGTTTCACATACAATCCACTGTACCATATTTGAATTCCATTCGAATCTTCATGATGGTGATTCCATTTCTTTCATCGACAGCATTCACTTCAATTTAAAAATGTTTCCTTGGTTTATTATAATATATTTTTGGTGTTCTATTCAGTATGAATGGGTAAATGCTGATTTTAATTTAAACTAAAATCTAACATTGATGGTTATATGGCAAACAATTTCATCTCCATGATGTCTTCTCTCTTTTTAGCCAGATATTGCTATGTAACTATTGATAAGTTTGCTTGAAGTTTTTAGTTTTATAAAGAGTTAATAGTGGATTTTTAACTTTAGAAGCATCACATTAAGATTGAGATGATTTTTTTAATTTTTGATGCTGAATTCACTATTATCATGAATAAAATGTTTCCAAAATTTGTAAGATAAATTTTTACTTTATATATGATTTAATCATATTGATTCAAGCAGTTTCATTCTTAGATCCTGTTATTATTTTCTTCTTTGAAAATATGATAATTCAGTGGCTGTTGTTAATGATCTTGAATAGCGGGTTCAAAATTAGACTTTGCTAATATTATTTTTAAATCTCCTTTTTTTTTTTTGAAAAACAAAAGTCTTTCACTTTATCTTATCTTCCATTTTCTAAAAACCGAGCTGTTTTATCCCATTTTACATATTTTTATTATTATACCATGTCAATTTGAGTTCACATTTTTATTTCAATTATAGATATCATTTGAATATATGCATGTCTTATGTAGTGGATTAACAAGTAACTAAAATTTTCATTATTATTTCTTTCTTTTGATTTTTATGAATTATTTGCTTGTGTTTTGAAGTTTGATCATTTATAAGTCAGTATTGGCAAAATATAATTTTAAATGACAATTTCAAGCAAAATTATGAGTATATAATTAATAATATGCTTTTGACTATTGTTTCTAGGTTTAGTCTTTAAGATGTATGTATGTGTGGTGCTTTTTGGTGGTATGTAAAGGGTATCCTTACAATATATATATATGAATATATTAAAAAAATTTAATTTTAGTAATTTAAAATATATGTTGGTGATTATTTACCTTTTTGACATATATGTGTTCAAGTGTATCAGTGTTATGAGATATAATGGAGAGTAGTGGGTTGTGTGAAAGTCTGTGCTCATATACCCTATATATTACATGTATTGATACAGGTATATAATAAGCCTGTATTTCAGTTATTACATAGTAGAGATGTCTGCCCATCCCTTGTATATGTATTAAATGGATTATGTCCTGTACATGAGGGGTCAGATTGACTTTAGGTCAACATAGATGTGATGAGAATCTCGGCCTTAGGGTGGCCGTTGAGCATTCCATCATCAAATTTTCAATTAGATGGACAGTTAAAGAGTTGGAGTGGATTGAAGCCTGTCCATTAAAGTACGAGGATTGGCGATCTTAATATATATATATATATATATATATATATCTGAGCACTTATTGCATATAGGATTGGCGATCTTATATATATATATATATATATATATATATATCTGAGCACTTATTGCATATATGTGTAGAGATGATAATCTGGGACAACTATGATTGCTGGTTTAGCATGAAATATGTATATGGGTGATTATTTATCTTTTCAACAAATGTGTTCAAGTGTATCAGTGTTATGAGATGGAATGGAGAGTAGTGGGTCATGTGAAAGTCTGTGCTCATATATCCTATATATCACAATGATTTAATTAACTTATTTTTTTAATTATATGTAAAAAAAATGTGTAATACTGTTGTAAATAATAAATACATCAACTCTTTTTTGACAAATTTTTTTTTATTCACTTACTTCTGTGGTGAAAAGATTTGCTCTTTAATGCTGTGAAAAAACTTTTCTATTCATTTAAAATATTTTCAAGGTTCATAATGCCTAATAATTTAATTTATTTAATAATATCTCAATTATTTAATTGGCTTTTTTATGGACCATATTTTCCCAAAAATAAATCCTAGCATAATATTTTTAGGATGCTCATAATATAAGCACTATCTCAAATATAGGTCCTGCTTAAGATTGTCGACCAGATGGGCATATTTTTTTCATCCTTTGAAATACATAGATGTAATGAAATTATACAAGGGAAGACCCAAAAATAACCAGAATTTTGTAATAAAAAATTGTATATTTATTTTTAGGTATTGTAAAATGAAAACCTTCCAAAGTATAGTCTTAAAAATAGAGATGAATAATAAATATGTAAAAGTTTGGCTTTCATGTGATAGTTTCATGTACTACTTGCAGAATGGGATATAGGATGATTGTTATTTTTCTAAATTTTTTTTCCATGTGTCAAAGCGTCAACCAGGAAGTGAACCTGAAACAACTGCTTGTAAGGCATCTGTGCTGACCACTCAGTCATAAACAATAATTGAAGATAGAAAATTATGTAAACACAATATAAAGTTATAAATGTGGAATCTAAATGCAATACACCAGTGTAAACATGTTTTTCATTTGTCAAAGTAGTCTGGAAACACTTGCAAAGTTGTACCTCTTAATATCAATGTCAGTTTTTCTTCATCATTTCTAAGTCGATTGATGAGAATGAGATTGAGCTAACCTGGTGGATGGGTAATCTGGATCATGCTAAATTTAATTAAAAATTGTTTCATACTCAAACTTTATGTGCTAGATGCTGTCATCATAAAACATACACTCCTCACTTTCCACAAAATGGATGTTTACATTTTACTGCATCATGCAAAAGTTTCAGAACTTGTAGATTTTAAATGCCTGATCATTACAAACAAATTCTGTGTGAACATTGCTAATTACATCCAAAAAAATCAATATCATCTTGACATTTGATTTTACTCACCATGCTTTTTTTGGGACATGGTGAATTTAACAATTCATTAAATCACTCATAAACTGGTGTTTTTTCAGAGCAACTTGCTTATAAGCTGTTTCAAGCAACATAACTATTTTCCCTGCCATTTTTCCTAAAAGAAAACAGAATTTTACATCATTCCAACTTTTCAGCCATTACAAAAATGGATAAAAATATGCTGTGTTTGACCACAATTTCATATGATATCATTCAGTGAATTGATGCAGAAGGGTCCCCACAAGAGATACACATACTACAACAAACATAGCTACCAAAAATAATTCCAATTATTTTATATTTGAATAAATGTGTATTTTTGTATGTGAATAAATGTAAATTTTGAATGAAGAATACCATTGCATCCCAAAAAAAATTAGCATCGTCTTGACATTTGACTTATCTTGCCACCCTTTTGGATTTAGTGAATTTAACACCTTATTAAATCACTTATAAACTTGTATTTTTCCAGAGCAACTTGATTATAAACTGTTTCCAGCAATACATCTGTTTTCCCTGCTATTTTTCCTAAAAAAAAACAGAATTTCATATTGTTCAAACTTTTTAGTCATTGCAAAAAATTGACAAATATATAGAATGTACTTTACAAAAAAATGTGCTATGTTTTACCACAATTTCACACAATGACATAATTTGGCAAATAGATGCAGAAGAATTCCTAAAAGAGGTGCACATTCTACAACAGACATAGCTACCAGAGAATGATTCTGGTTATTTTTGTACATGAAAAAATGTATATTTTTGTACTTGAATAAACTGTAGATTTTTATACATGAAAAAATAAGACCTTCCTTGCAAATAAGACCTAAGGCATTTTTTGAAAAAAAATAATATAAAACTCTTATTTTTGGGGAAACATGGTAGTGATAAATATTCTTATATAAGTTACCTATTTTAATTATAAAATAAAAGAAATAATTTATTCAACTTGTACTTATTTTAGAAAAATCTATAATTAACATATTTATAATAAATGTCATTAAAAATATTATTTTTAATAATATTAGAGCTGATCTTTAGTTTTATATAGAATATTATTCATAATTTTTATAAGTGAAAACTAATCGTTTATTTTATTTTTAAAGTACTAAATTGAATAAGCATCAATAGGCAAAAATTTTAATGATTACTGACTTTTTATCTATAATAGTATCTTTTTAGATTTACATAGAATTTTTTTAAAAGTATATATAATTATTATTTTAAAATATATTTATAGCTGAATTGAATTCTCATAATGCTTAGCAATTGGATTGATCATTCATTGAAGTAAAAAAACCAATTTAAAAATTAATAAAAAGTAAAAAAAAAAAAAAACCACGAAGATAAGCTTATTAATTACAAAAAGGGAAGACTTAAAAGTTTAAAAATGTTTGATGACAGTGAAAAAGAAGCCACTTTGAAAAGATAAAAAAATAATTACAAAATCTTAAGATTAAATATAAGCATATAATCATAGGAAAAACTATTAAAATCAAGTGAAATCTATTATTTGAAATAAAATGCCTAAAAGTATAATGAGTGTGCATTAATATTAAAATATACAATAAATTAAACAACAGAAAAATAAAATTGCAAATATATAATTATAAATACAGATAAACAACTGACATTTCTAGAGGAAAAAATTTAAGATATTTTATAATTATAAACCTAAAAAAGACACATTTAAAATTTTTTTACATCATCTCATTCAATTTCTGGAAAAATCACTTTAAAATTAATACAATAAAAATTAAATATACCATATAATCATATTGAATAAAATATGCTTATTAAAATATTAAATGAATATAAATATTTTATATGCTATATGTAAAAAATATCAAATCAGTCTAATACTAAAAAGAATTAGGCATAAATAATTGCTGCTGCTGTTCAAAATATCTGAATTAGAGATCTAAAAAAATATGGCTTTTAGAAAGCAAAATTGATTACAGATTCTTATCTTACTTATAATTTTATAAATATACTTTGGATGCTAATTTTCAAAGTGGCTAAAGCATGACAGCTTCTTAATATATAATGTATAAAGAACTAAAATAGGTTTATCTACATGACAATTAAAGATCTACAAAATATAAATGAACCAGAATTTAAACCTACAATTTGGAATGATATAAATTAGTCTAAATAGTACTCTAAATATTTTTTATGCTTAAAAGTAAAGCATAATAACAAAAATAATTATAGATTTAATATTACTTTGTCTAAGTTGTGTGAAATCAGTATAAAAATAAACATTCTAATGCAAGTTTTGAAACTATATTCAATCTTTAATGAAAATTAGTCCATTTCTATGTTTAAAGGAAATGTAATGATTTTTAAAAATGTATATCTTTATTGGATAACTATTGTTTAAAATAAGCATTGTTTAAAAAAAATATGGCACTTGTGAATTAAGTTTATGGCATTCACATTAATAAATGCATATTAGAAGGTTTGATTATTAAAGAAAATTGCCTTAGTTTAATTGAAAAGACATATTCTTGTCAAAATATATAATAGGGATAACATTGTTTATAATCATCTGCCTGAAGTAAACATAGCATTAAAAATAACCGTTAGAGATTTAAGATTGTATTTATAACTCAAATCTATATTCATGTATCTTTTAAGTATAATAAAAATAATTTATCAAGATTTAATCTAATTGTTATATAAGTAAAGTCTTCAAACTATTTAATCTTCATAATATACCTTGCATAGTTTAGTTCAGTTACAGAGTGATTGACTTGAACTACACATTTTTTGATCATAACTCATTTCTATCATTTATGGTGCTTGAAGTGTATAATGTACTAAAAATCTCCCATATTATGAACATTAAATGATAGGGATTCAAATAATTTATTGTTGAATATATATAAAACAGTATTATCAAACTTTTAATATGGTGTAAATGGTATGAAAATTATAACAATATTCATTTTACAAATAAAAAAAATAAAGTAAGATAAATTACATATAATATAATAAAATAATGAATTTAAAAGAAATCTAAACAAATAACTTTTAGTAAAATGTGCACATTCTTTGTATTCTTATACATGAAAAAGAAGAGATTTTTTAATAAAAAAAAATATATTACTTATATTTGATAGTATTAAAGACAATCAGAGTATTATCTTATATGTACTACTAAAATTAAATATAAATGCTGTGTAATATTGACAAGTGATTTATCATTCAATTAATTTGTCAAAATCAGAAATTACTTGTAATTCATTGTTCGATTATAAAGACTAGTAATAAATATAGTTGCTTTTTTCACCCTCACCCAACTCAATCCAGTTGGATCGTAACATCTACTGTATTAGCACCTCTAATTCTACTTAATGAATAATATTTCTGAAGTGTAGTTTTCATTAAACCACTCTCATGCAAAGTAGGAACTGGTTTCTATCCACTTTTAACATCTTGTGGAGAGGTGTAATCAGAAGCGTGCGACCAAAGACATGTGAAAAAGATTTATAATTTCCATGATGCACATTTCATGCTGAATCAGTGCTTATCAGTTGGCCCAGATCCTTATCTTGTATGAGAGTGGTATAGTGAAATTTGCACTACAGAAATATTATTCATTAAATGGATAAATTCTAGTCTAATGAATGGCTAATAAAAATTATTAATATCCTCTAATTCTATCTATTATCAATTTAATAGCACTTCTTATATGTAATTAGAGGGATTTGAACGCAGATTTTTAAGCTCCTTTTAGCTATCCACTCCATCTTATATAACTGCCGCACATGATCGTATGTAAAAAAGATAAATGATCTTCAATATATGTATTTTGTGCTAAACTAGCACTCATAAGTTAGTCTAATAATCATCTCCCACACACATATATAATCAGTGCTCAGTATATATTAAAATAGCAAATCTTCAAACTTTAATGGACAGGCTTCAATCTTCTCCATTCTCCACCTCTTCAGTCATCCATATTAGTAAAAATTTGATGATGGAACACTCAAAGCCTCTGTTTATGCCAATATTGTGTCTTACACATGTTGACTTTAAATCATACTGACCCTTCATATATAGGACCTTATTTGCCCATTTAAAAATACAAAAGAGTGATGGGCAGAATTAGATCGAATCAATAATATTTAAATACAAGTATAATGTGTATATTGAATTTTAAAGTAATTAGAGAAAATTTGAATACAGACTTTCAAACTCCACTCCATCTTATATAATCGATACACATGGCCACAGACATGTCCATTAAAGTTTGAAGATTTGCTATCTTAATATAAACTGAGCACTGATTGTACGTGCCGTGGAAATGATGATCTGGACCAACTGATGAGTTCTGGTTCAACCGGAAATACGTATGTTGAAGATCAATTATGTGTATCAGTTATATAAGATGGAGTAGATAGTTGAAGGGGGGTTGAAAGTCTCAGCATATACATTATACTTGTATTCAAATATATCACTTCTTATAATTTTTGCATTTGTGAATTATCAGTTTTTATCAAATTATTACTTGTAAAAACTGTGTGCATGTTTTTCACAATAATATATATAATTGAACTATTTTAAATACAGTTTTTTTTTCTAATTTGCAAAATTAAAAAATTCTCATTGACATTTGTATTATTTTATATTTAAATTTCTAAATTATAAAGTTGGAGGAGAGGGGAAAAAATTACTGCTAAATAAAGATGCAAAAAACAAAAAAAATTGCTACCAGCACGTTTTAAAATTTTAAATAGTATTATACAGTATTATGGTGAATTAAATTGTTTGTTTGTTTTTTTTAATTTTTAAAATAAGGCTATTCTATTAATTCAGTCATGCAATAAATAGAAGTTAAAAAAAATATATTAACAGAAACTTGTATACACACAAAAAATAATATTTTTAGAAACATTTTAATTTAGATATAAAAGCTTCTGTATTTTTATTATAGGTGCATCATATATATGTGTGTGTGTTAATAGGTCAGAACTTATATAAAAATGATTGTTCTAAATAATTTTATTTACGTAGAATTATTTACAATCCTATATTACATAAGATTGTAAATAATCAAAGGGTGAGCTAACTACTAAGAACTCTGAAACAAAATATAATTGATATTGCGACTCCGTAGTATGTTCATTTTATACAAAAATATTGTGACAGTATACGCTTTGACTCAGAAACCTTTAACTCTCACATCCATTACTTTACTATTATACTAAGTAATGCAAGTACTTTCAAAATATTCCTTTAGAAAATTTTTTTCATTAAACATGTAAAAATCTATAAAACAGTATAGAAAAATTAATTATGATATATGAATGGAAAATAATATATAGAAAAGAATAAATGTTTATAAGATTAAAAAGCAAAAAACAGACAAACATTAATTTGGGATTGGGGAAAAAATTGTTTCAACAATGCTATGTTCAGTGGCAGTAACCTAGAAGTCAGGCATGCAATAAATTTATAAATATATATATATAATGTAACAGACAATAAAAATAAGAATAACATATGCATTATGATTAGATACAACTGATTCAGTACATATGCAATAATTATTAAAGATACTCTCTAAACGTCTTATAAAAATTATGAATGAAGATACTTGGACTTTGAACTTAGATTATCCTGGGATTAAATTTGTGTTAATACATTAACACGAGACAACATACAACAGCTGTTACTGTTATATATGTATTTCTCTTCCATTTGAAAATTTCTTTCATCTTTAGACAACAAAATTTTTATAAGACACAGTTTCTGCTATTTTACTGACCAGTAATTTCACAAACAGATTTAATTATAATGTGATTTTCAAAGTCACGCTATCAGGCAGTTTCTGAATTATTTTAACAGTATTGTTAGCAAATCCTTCTTAAATTGTTTTGTTTCAGTTTAATTAAATCGTCTTTTAATTTAACTTTGGTAATACATTGTCTAATTACCCATACCACTCTATGGCACTGTTGCTAATAAAAAACAAATAGATGTAAAGTTACCAGGCTGTTTTTAAATTTTGTTGATTTATGTTTTTAATTTTTGGATTTGTTTGATTTTTATTTTTGTTGTTGTTGTTGTTGTTATTGTTTTTGTTTTGTTTTTTGTAACTGGTTTGATGTATATTTTTTAAAAATAAAAAAATTGGTTTCTTTTTTTTTTTTGGCTTTTTAAAATATTCTGTTTTTTTTTTCTTTAAAAAAAAACATTTCTTTTTGTCCGGTCTTTTTTTTTTTAAAAAACTTTTTTTTTTATAACCAAGTCTTTTTGATTGTTTTTGAAGAAACTTTTTTTTTTGTTTATCGAGAAACAAGGCTTTCTCGACAGACCTCTCTAAGATCTGTCATCATATTCCTTATGGTGTTTTGACACCTTTCCAACTCAGCTCTAATAAGCTTCACTGTAAGCTGATCCTGGCTTCAAGAATAATCTAGACATACTACTTGTAAAAAAGTGATTCACAGGCAGCCCTCAAACCCCATTCCATGAGCGAATGGAACACCTTTGTCACCATTGACACGATTGACATTCCATTTCAGATGTTTGACAATGCCTTAGTTTTATTAAACCACCACAAAGACAGTTTTTCTGGATGGATAAAATATTTTTTTGGGTTGAAGGAAGGCTACTGCATCTGCTTCTGTAGCAGGTAAATCTCAAAACTACAATGCTGAATGGTTGTCTGCCATTGAACTGTTTTGATCTCAAAAAAGTATCGGAAAGTGCGCAACTTGATCGTGAACTTTGCTGAATCGTGATTTACACTTCTCATTTAGTGAATTCTGACCCCTGACAATGAGAATTTGTTACAATTTTTACTAATTCATGTCAATTACAATATATTGAAGCAAAAAAAAAGATCCATTCTAATATACTTTTCATCATTACAACTACAGAAACCATCATATCATACACTGTACAATAGTCAAGAGTAATGTCTATAGAGAATGTCATATACTCATTGCTAATAATGTTCAACATGCTAGAGATGTTGGGGTAACTTCGATATCTTAGTGTTTGAACAGTTTACAGGCTATAAGATCTATGAGCAGCCTTGTAAACAGCATATTTATGTGCTTTAATGCAGAAACAGTGCCATCGTGCAGTGTGGATCAACAGATTATGTATTCCCTAAACTTTTTTCCAATTAGTTTTTTAACTTCATTTAACTTTTTTATTTGTTTTCTAGCCAGAACTTTATACATATTTCTTATCGTGAATTATATATATGTATTAAACATATATCAACTATCTACTTCATATTATATTTAATTTTTATAAAATCATTACTTTTTTTATGAATGTGTATATATTTTTTAAATATATATTTTTAGTGCATATATAGCAAATAATAATAAAAAAAAAAGCCAGCATAGTTATTAAAACCAGAAATGATATTAAGAAAAATGTGTAAAAAATCTACAATGAACTATATAGTAATAAAAAAAAAAACAGGAAAACAATGTCGATAAAAACTACAAAGATCACTAAAATATCAGATATTTTGAAAAACGTTAAGCCATATAATTAAATCTATAAAAAAAGAAAAACTCCAAAAAGTGATGGAAATATATATATATTAAAAGAAACATTAACAAAAAAAATATTGATATGGACAAACGAGATGATTTGAAGAATACAGTAATAATATTGATATTTTAAATATGTGAAGAGATATATGTATAAATTATATATATTTATTGAGTTCATGACAAATTGTCTACATATAACTTTATAATGTTGAAGCAACAATAAAACAGACTGAATTTAAATTGTTTATACTATAGTAGATCATATTTAAGAATCAATAATCATTATAAAATGGGCCGATGAGGAAAATTTTCTCTGTGTTGAATTTGTAAGACTATGTATATATAAAAAATGTTTGCTTTCTCTTGTGATTAATGCCTTGCAATATCTCAACTTAAATTTAGAGTATTATCAAATTTTGAGACATATTTATACAAATACAACAGCAATGATTAGATACACAGTAATACTAAAAAAATTAAAATTGTTATGGGTGTATTACAGAATGATCATCATTTTTTAAAACTTTTTCATATCAACAATTTTAAGAAAAATAATTTTTTATATTTAAAAACAAAAAAATAAATAAAAATAATTGATATTTTACTGAATCTAGTCTGCATTTTGCACTTTATGTAATTATTTTTGCAAATGATGATTTAAAAGTGCAAGAATCTTACATAAGCATTCTGTTGAAAGCTAAATAAAGTATTAAAGATAATTCATAATCTATGAAGTAATTCCCAATTAAGGACAATAAATTTCCAATCCATCTCATCTGGATCATTTTTGGTCCTTATACTAGAAAATGTTTTAGAATTATATTTTGAAATAGTTTATTTCAAAAAATGCACTTCAAAAATTAAATGAATAGCTTTATTTATTATTGTCCTTTTTGTTTAAAATACTTTTTAGGCTATATTGAGTAAAGCAATTGAAAAAATAAGATTTGAAGTTTGCATATCAATCAATATCATGTACTCAATTAAATATGCAAATGATAAAGTGACAATTTCTAATAATCCTAAAATATTAGCAATGATAATAGAAAAAAATTAGGTTACTACTCAATTTGGTATGTGTATAAATGTGAAGAAGACTAAAATAATTCTAATATTATGAAATTGTGGTATTGTCTCTGTTAAGTTAGGAAATGGGATAATAAAACAAGTGGGTCACTTCAGATATTTTGACCAATTGATTATAAAAAACCACACATTATAAATATGAGATACATAAAACAATTAGAAAGATAAAATGCATCGTTTGTAAAAATATATATATATATACCCATTGGCATTAAAATCTCTAAATCTGAAATTTATATGTTTGATTGGTGCTGAGACATGGACTTTTTAGACTATTAATATCAAAAGACCAGATACATTTGCAATATGGTATTGGGGAAGAATGGATATATTAGCTGATGAAAAAAAAACTATCTAAAGCCCTGAGTCTGGGAAGTTCAAAATCACTAACTCATACAATTGAAACAAAACTACAGCTTTGGATGAAATATATTCTGAGACTTTTTGGAATAATGAAAAATATACTGGAAATAAAAATAATGGAAATGTTTAAAAGGCCTTATGTTTTATTGATAAATGATATTAGAAAATTTATTGGAATGTGTTGAAAAAAATGTATTGATTAAAAAGTATGAAAATAACTGAATAATAATTAAAAATGATATTAGATAACAAAATTAATTATTTTACCAAACGGATATATAAATTTTTATTAAAAAAAATAAAAAACTGTGTAAAAAAAGATTACCTATATTATCTTTAAAATTAATTTTATTATCAATAAAGCAGAAATAAAATAATTGTAATAAAGCATTTTGTATCTAAAATTATATAAGTAGAATATCATTTCAAAAAAGAGGCTATTATTCGATGATATTAAAAAAAGTACTTGGTAAAAAAAAAAAAATCTATATTACTTTCAAAAATGGAATCTTCCTTTAATTTAAAAAAAAAAACTTTTTATTTCTCTTTTTTATTATAAGCTTTTTATCTCTTTTTAAAAAATTTAAATGCTTCTGAAAACTTAATGATAATATTTAATTTTAATATATTGAAATATGTTTGTTAAAAATGTTTTAATTGTTTACTAATATTATTTTACATTATTTTATTTATCCGATTTTTTTAATCTTGAGCATTTTATCAAATTAATATTAATTTGTTCAATGAATTCAGAAAGAGTTTTATAAAAACAAACTATTATTATTAAAATGTAATTTTTTGCTTCCTGAAGGATTAATTTGAAAAGAAATAATAATTATTTTATTACTTTATACTAAAAAAAGTTATTAAAAATCTATGACAAATATTCAAGTAAAAATTGAATTGTGATTTTTTTTTCTAAAAAGAGTCATTTTATTCACAGTAACCAAGAATTAAAAATGGAAGGAGAAAATAATTTTATCTCCATCATATTTTAATTGCTCAATTACATCAAATAAATTTTTCATAATTGTTTTTCCTGCCATTTACAATATAGAAGCTGTGATTTTGAAAATGAATGTGTCTTCAAACTAGAAAATAAAGCTATTGCATTACAAAAAAAATAAATAAATAGAATTTTTGTATATCATATTGAAAAGCATAAAAATAAAATAAAAACTATATAGAGTAACAATTTGTGTTGTATTCTAAGGAAAGAAATAAAAACAAATAGTTTATTTTCAATAGATAATCATGTTGTTTATTAGAAATTCTGCTTAAGTGAATTTACTATCTACTTGTTTCAATAATATTAATTCCCAGAACATTGGAAAACTTTGTATGAAAGAAACTATTATCTTGAGACTTTTTGCATTTCTTTATTTGACCTCACAAGTCGAAAGATTATTTAAGATCTAAAACCATGATAATGACATTTAGATTCTTAAAAAAATATTTTTCACTTTAAGTATTTATTTATATATTTAAATATTCATTACTGTTTCTGTCTGTGTTTAATTCTGTTGAAACTGATACATGGTCTTACCCCTTGTAATGGATTACATTTGTTAAAAAAAAAATCATTTATCTATTTTTAATTTAAAAATTTATTAGTTTTTTTTTCTTATAAAATATTATAATAATATTTATTATTATTTGGAAGTTTAACAATGTAAGATTTGAATAATTATAGAGACAATGTGGAAGAGAGGGGGTATCTGGAAACAATAAATAGAATGTGTAAATAAATAATCAATGTTAAAAGTAAATTAGTATAAAAAAATGAAAGAAATTATAAGTGTGAAAATGAAGTAGATAAAAAAGTGGATTTGAGTAATCTGGGTTAGATCATTTAAAAAAAATATATTTGTTACAACTTATTAATTTTTTTATCATAGGCATCATCATGCTATGTGATTCTTTATATTTATAAACTGTTATATGCTATTTAAAATGAAGACAGAATAAATGATGAATTAAAGATATAGTCTCCTTAAGCTATTTTTTTAACAAAAATTATTATTAAATAACAATTATTAATACTTGAATCAAATTTGTCATCTTTATTATGTTAGTGATTATGAATTAGTTTTGGAATACATAAAATTTAATAGAATCATGGGGATTGTAAAGAATTTTAAGCTTATAAGTTTATTTCAAAATAACAACTTCTTTCATGAAATCTTGATTATTTAAATTAGAAAAGCTTCAGTGCTCTTTATCCTCATCATTTATTTTTATCTCTTGATTCTTTCAATACAACCTCAGATATACATTAATAATATATTATATTTGTTATTTTTATATAGTTTGGAATATTTGCTTTATTTACTTGTAGTTTGATTATGATGAGTTAGAAGAAGTTAACAGTTACAAATACCTTGGTCAATTTATTAATACAGATGGAAACGTAATGGATGGAATTAATCATAAAATTAAACTTGGTTAGAGTGCTTTTGGTAAAAATAACTTGATACTAAAAGGAAATATGCCTATGTGTTTAATAAGGTAGGTTTTTAATAAATGTGTTTTACCAGTTCTTACGTATGGATCTGAGATTTGGACACTTAATAGAAGAGCAAGACAGAGACTTCAGACCACTCTAAGAAGTATGGAGAGATGCATGTTGGGAGTAACAAGAAAAGATCGAAAACACAATATATATATGTAAGAGAAGAAACGGGTGATACTGACCTCACTGAAAAATTAAAAGACTGGAGTTGGACTGGACATATTGTTAGAAGAGATGATAATAGATGGACAATTGAAATCTTAAACTGGATTCCAAGAATTGTAAAAGACCCAGACAGAGACCACATGTAAGATGGATGGATGAAATAAGAAAGTATGCAAGGGTGATGTGGAAAAGAGAAGCTAAAGATCAGAGAAGATGAATTAAACTTGGAGAGACCTTGATCCTGCAGTGGATTGATAATGGTTGTTGATGATGATGATGATGATTTCTAATATAAAAATAATAAAAATATTTTTTTCCTTCTTCACTTTTTTTATAGAAATATATTTTAAAAAAAGATAATGATTAAAGGTTTCAAATGGTGAATTTTTTAAAAAAAATGAAAATCATTAATTAAGAAGAGGACTTGAATAAGTTTTTGCAAAAAATAAAACAAAAACTTATTAATTAGACTTATTAATTTACCAAGACAATAATTACTGTATAGTATTTTATTTAATTTAAAATATAAGTTTATTAATGTATTGACACATAATGTTTATTATTATTTTGTAAAAATATGTATATTCAAAATTAAATAAAAATATTAATTAAATTAATTATGGCACATAATAAAGTAATAATCTGACCATTGTAAAAATCTGAAGGTTCCCTTAAAAAAGATGCCAGAAAATCTCTGGCCAGATTCATATTATATAATAGATCTAAAAATGCAATTTGTAAATTATTTTCATTTTCTGTTTCTGACAAGTTTTGTTCATGTCATATCTCCTGGTGATCATATAAATAGCATTTCTATTTATTGATAAAATTTTCAACATAATATACAATAATAATTTATGATTGTTTTTTCTTGCACAGTTTGAAATAATATTTTGTTTTTTTGACATTATTATGACAAACTGCCACTAATATCAATCTACAATGTTACTATACAATAAATATTTTTTATAATACTTTTTTAAAAAGAGTAAAAGAAAGCAATACAACAACAACAACCAAAAAAGAAAAAAAGACAACAAAAATATTCAAGTCCATTTTTATGAATAATTATTTTTAAAAAAAAGTAAAACAATTATAAATTTGAAAATATAAATATGACAAACCAATAAAAATGTATGTGTCTATCTAAGACTTTATTACTTTATTACTTTTACAACTATTATTACCATTTAATTGAGAAATCTTCAAACATGACACCTTAACCAGATTTTGTAAGACTGTCTATTTTTTGAGCACATTTCAATGTCTTTTTGTATTTATGAGAGTGGGAGACTCCAAAAATATTTATTCTCACATGCACTCATAAATATAATGCCCTATACACCTTTAGCAAACCATTTTCAATGCAATGTATAATATAAAGTAGAATTTATTATTTCTTGCTTATGGTTTCAATTGCCCTGCAGTCATCATCAGAGCTACAGCATTTAAATATATATATAATGATATAATTAATACTTATCTATACATTCTTTCTTGCTTACAGTTTCAACTTCTCTGCAGTCATCATCAGAGCAACAACTTACAGTTTCAAATGTCCTGCAGCCATCATCAGAACTACATCTATATATCCATATAATTAATGCATAGACAATATATTTCTTGATTTGTTGTAGCTCTAATGATGATAGCAGGGCAGCTGATATTGTAAGCATGAAATATATTATTTAAACATTAATTTTATATATATTTAAATGTTATAGCTCTGGTGATAACTGCAGGGCAATTGAAACTGTAAGCAAGAAAGAATAAATTTTATTTTATATTATACTTTACATTGAAAAAGTTCATTTAAGATTATATATTATTTTATTTACATATATGTAAATAAGAAATGAAAAGAAATTATGTATTCATCTTCAAATTAAAACTTTGTCTGAAACAATTTATTCTTGATTTCATTGTCTCATGCAACATTATTAAACTAATTATCTTTTTTTTTAATGCTGAGATCTTTTAAATTTTATTATTGGCATACAAAACATTCTATTTAACATTTAATCTTTTATAGTGCTTTTATGTGTAATAATCTACTCTTTTTAGGGCTTTTAGATTAACTATGAATTTCATTGATACTATGTCTTCTTACAGTATTGATTTACAGCTAGAAGAAATATAAAAACTTTAAAGAAAACTTATAAGAAGCAATAACAATAAAATTTGTAGTTCATTTAAAAATGCAAAGAATATTATATAATATTATTAGTATACAAAAACAATTAAAGATAGGACTGTGGTTGCACCAATATACAATTCATTGTCACAATTATTTCAGATAAATAATCAATGATATGAAGGGTTTATAATCTGGTACAATGTTGACCTAGGTGATAAAGATTGAGAGTTTATAAAAAGAGAAATGAATAAAAAAAAAACAGTATAAAACAGAAGCATAAAAATTTACTTTGTACCATAAATAAATCTGAATATTTAATAAGCCAATAGCACATAATAATATATGTATAGTAATTACTCTCTATGTTAATAATAAGAGATTATTTTCACTTTAAAAAAATTGCATTAATATGATCAATTTGAAAAGTATAAAAGAGAGAGAAATAAAATAAATCAAATTATTTGTTTTTTAATACTAAAGCAAATGTAACATATCTATATGAATTAATAGTCATGTTAATAATTAATTTATTACGACCTTATGTGAACATATAAGTAAAACATTTGTGTATTGTTATTAAATATAAATTTGTTTTTAGAATTAAAAGTTAATAATATGTTATATTTGTTTGTATGAATTTTGTATTATTTAAATAAAAATAGAAATTATTCTTTATCTTATTTTTGAAAAGAAAAATGTATTTGTCAGTAAATTTTAAAGCTTAATAAAGAAATAATATGTCATTACAACTTTTAATGACCTTTTAACTTACAATAATGAAAATTTAATGTAAATTACAAGTTTGCAATAAAATTTTGCTTAGAATTAAAAATGATTTCATAAGAGAGTTTTTCTAATTAATTTTTGATTAATTTACCCTCTATAATTATTGTTGTTACGTCTATCTTCAAATAATATATTTGTTTTATATACATATATAATTATAAAAAGATTGCATAATATATAATAAATAAGTTAAAAATTATAATACTGTATAACAAAAAAAACTTTTTTTAACACCAACAACAAAAAATAATTAATTAATTTACATCTCCAAAACAAATTTGATCTTTTTTTTTTTATGGAAAATCCTATATGTGTGTATTATGCATGCATACCTGAGAGAAATTATGATGAAAAAAGCGTGACTTACCAGGTTCTTATTTGCAAGAGTGGTGTGAATGTGAGTTTTTAAATCTTTATTCAATAACTAAATATCGATAGATACCTATTTAATTATTAATATTAAATTAATTATGGATCCACTGCTTAATAGAAAATTTAAGCCTGATGGAACTGATAAAAAAAAAGTTTTGCATGGCTCATAAACATAATGGTAACACTATCCAATGAAAGAAACTATTGATTATTGACAAATAATTGTTTAAAATAATGAATAAACAAAAGTGTTTTCTCTTCCCATTCCATTACTAATCTTTTCTTTTAGGTGTTATTACAATTACTGTTTACTGTAAATAAATATCAATGCCTTTTCTATTAACAGAATTTATTTATTTGACTCTTAGTTTATGATTTTTTTTTTTTAATGTGACAAAGCGTTGGCCGGGAAGCGAACCGCGGGACATCTAATCACTCGGTCACCAACGCTTAACTATTTTATAATATTTACTAAAAGAAAATTATTTTAATAGAAATATTGATGCATTTTTTATCTCATAAACTTTTATCATTTTGATGAAATAATGTTATAAAAAAAAATAACACACCCACACACACATAGCTACACAAATAAGTATTTATAATTAATTGAAGCCTCTGGCAATTTAGAAAAAAATTAATTAAAAAATATAGGAAAATATCATGATGCTTTAAAATTAATCTACCATCAGATTTATATATATGTAAAACTGAATAAAACAACCTTTAAATAATTAAATGTGGGATAAAGACTCTCCAGTAACTCCTCCTTAAATGAAAGTAAAGAAAAAGATACTACTCAATAAGTAGACAGTGTGAGGATGTTTTTAATGTTTTACCATTCTTGCATTATTCTTGGCTAGAATAGTTAAATATAAATTAGATGACAATAGGGCATCTACCTGAAAAAAAAATCTTATGTTTATTAGAACATGAAAAATGTTTCAAGATTTAGTCAGAATTTGGACACTAATTGTGCTCCTGACAAGTGAATATGCTGACCACAACACTATGACACATTTTTAAAAATGCATATATGCCATGTTTACATATATACTTATTTAAGTATTTTCATGATATGAAAAACTTTATGTATCTCTACACTTCAAGCCTTATTTTAATTGATGCTAGTTGTAGTTTTAATAACAGATGCTAGAATAACTATATAATAGACTTTTTGGGTAAAACCGTGTATTATTTTCTATTATACACTTCTTGAAAGAAAATTTGTTCAATCTAAAACTATAATGTGACTGAGTACGAGA
Source organism: Epiperipatus broadwayi (assembly GCA_028023455.1). NCBI lineage: Eukaryota > Metazoa > Onychophora > Udeonychophora > Euonychophora > Peripatidae > Epiperipatus > Epiperipatus broadwayi. Next base: position 11,764,269 of record JAQFVV010006197.1, read on the forward strand.
TGAAGCATGAGAATCAATTTGAAATAGTTTAGTATTCAGAATATGAAGTTTATTAAAATGTATATTTCTCTTAGTTTTAACACCCATCAATTTAAAATCAATATTCAAAGACAGATAAAATAAGAGGTTTACATATGGCTGGAATACATTGTGCTTCACCAGCCCTATTTAAACCAGTAAGCTCTTTAATATTTCAATTCACTCTCTCATGGTTCTCAAATTATATCTCTCCAAATTAGCAAGCATTTTTGCATTGTCAAGGTCAGGTTTGTGACCAATTTCCAAAAAATGAGAAGTAAAAACTGATGTGTTAATTTTTTGATTAAAAGGATTTTTATGTTTTTTAATTCTGACATTTATTTATCTATTAGACTGACCCCCATAGCTTCTTGAGTCCTGCAAACATGGAATTTCATAAACTCCTTGGTGTTCCAAAAATATTCTGTCTTTAGATTTATGTAAAAAATCAATTTTTTTTTGCCAGTAGAAAAATTAGTCTTTATATTAAACCAAGATAGTCTTCTACTGATTTTATCAGTAATCCCTTTAATATAATATAAAATTACTCTATTAAAAGAGGGATTGTCAATTTTATCCTCTTTTTTCCTTTTAGTATCAATGCTATATAAAGCCTTACATATGATGCTTTTATTATAATCATTAGAAAGTAGAATATTTTTTGTGAGTTCTATTTCTTGATTAAGATGTTCTTTATCAGATAAATTATAAGCTCTAGTCAAAAAAATTTTTGCTACAGAAAAAATTTGAGCAGGATGTTGATAAGAATTAAAATTAAGATATTTGTTTGTATGGGTGGATTTTCTGCAAACTGATATTGATAATGTTTCATCACATTTTCTTGTAATTAAAACATCTAGAAAAGAAAACGATCTGTTATTTTCCACTACCATTGTAAATTTAATATTTGGATGCCAATTATTTATAAAAACAAAAAAAGACTTTAAGGCATCAATGCTATGAGGCCATATAACAAATATATCATCCACATATCTAAGCCAAATAGAAGTTGTTTTAGTAACTGCACATAATACTTGACTTTCAAAATTATCCATGAAAAGATCAGCAATTACAGGTGACAGTGGAGATCCCATAAAAAGTCCTTTAATTTGTTTAAACTTTTGAGAATTATACACAAAAAATGTATTTTCAAGGCAATGCTTCACTAATGGAATAATAAAATCAGGTAAATCATTGTAATGTGCTATTATACATAATGCTTCTTCAACAGGAATATTAGCAAACATAGAAGAAACATCAAAACTAACCAATAAATCAGTTCCAGTTTGTTTTAAGGTTTCAATTATAAAAATAAAAGGATTTAAATTTTTAATTCTTGATGGAATCTTGTCTGTCAATGGTTGTAAGCATTGGGGTAAATATCAATCCAAAGCATGTGTGGAAGAACCTATAGCAAACACAATAGGTCACAATGGTATCTCAGGTTTACGAATTTTAAGCAAACCATAAAATTTAGGATATAATAAAGAACCTTCTCTTGGAAAAATTTCAATTTTTATATCTTCATCTATACTAGAACATTTGATTAGTCATTTTGTCTTTTTCTCTAAATATGTCAGAGGAGCTCTAATAATCTTTTTATAAGTTCCATCATTTAATAAATTTACAATTTTATTATTATCTAAATGATATTTAGCCCAATGCTTACAACCATTGACAGACATGATTTCATCAAGAATTAAAAATTCAAATCATTTTATTTCTATAATTGAAAGCTTAAAACTAATTGGAACTGATTTATTGGTTAGTTTTGATGTTTCTTCTATGTTTACTAATATTCCTGTTGAAGAAGCATTATGTATAATAGCACAATACAATGATATACCTGATTTTATTATTCCATTAGTGAAGCATTGCCTTGAAAATACATTTTTGTTTATAATTTTTAAAAGTTTAAACAAATTAAAGGATTTTCTATAATCTCCATTGTCATCTGTATTTGCTGATCTTTTCATGGATAATTTTTGAAAGTCAAGTATTATGTTCAGCTACTAAAAAACTTCGATTTGGCTTAGATATGTGGATGATACATTTGTTATATAGCCTCATGGTATTGATGCCTTAAATTCTTTTCTTGTTTTTATAAATAATTGGCATCCAAATATTAAATTTACTTTGGAAGTGAAAAATAACAGATCATTTTCTTTTCTAGATGTTTTAATTACAAGAAAATGTGATGAAACATTATCAATATCAGTTTACAGAAAATCCATCCATACAAACAGATATCTTAATTTTAATTCTCATCATCATCCTACTCAAATTTTTTCTGTAAAAAAAATCTTTTGACTAGAGCTTATGATTTATCTGATAAAGAATATCTTACTGAAAAAATAGAACTTACAAAAAATATTCTACTTTCTAATGATTATAATAAAAACATCATATTAAGGCTTTGTATAGCATTGATACTAAAAGGAATAGAGTAATTTTACCTTATATTATTCTTTTTTAATAGAGTAATTTTACCTTATATTAAAGGAATTACTGCTAAAATCAGTAGAAAATTGTCTTGTTTTAATATAAAGACTACTTTTTTTACAGGCAAAAAAAAAAAAAATTGGTGATTTTTTACATAAACCTAAAGACAATATTTTTGGAACACCAGGGAGTTTATGAAATTCCATGTTTGCAGTGCTCAAGAAGCTATGTGGGTCAGTACTAATAGATGAGTAAATGTCAGAATTAAGGAACATAAAAGTGCTTTTAATAAAAAAATTAACATATCGGTTTTTACTTTTCATTTTTTGAAAATTGGTCACAAACCTGACTTTGACAATGCAAAAATGCTTGCTTATTTGGAGAATATGATTTGAGAACCATGAGAGAGTCAATTGAAATATTAAAGAGACCTACTGGTTTAAATAGGGCTGATGAAACACACTGTATTCCAGCCATATGGAAACCTCTTATTTTATCTATGTCTTTAATATTGATTTTAAATTGATGGGTGTTAAAACTAAGAGAAATACACATTTTGATAAACTTCATTCTAGATACTAAACTATTTCAAACTGATTGTCATGCTGCATCTTGCACTCAGTCACATTACAGTTTGAGATCAAACAAATTTTCTTTCAAGAGTTTACCTTGACAATGGTGAATGCTAATTCATCGAAATATCAGTATATAAAAAAAATACACGGTTTTACCCAAAAAATCTTTTATCTACATCATATAACTGTGAAAACATTAAATAATATATATAAAACATTTCCATACACTGCCATTCTAAATATTAATCTAAAACTCGTGCAGAGTTTAAATATAAAATTTTAACAATATTTATTATACCAAGTGACATGAAAACGTTGAAAGTATACTTGGTACAATACATATTGTTAAAATTTTATATTTAAACTGTATGAGTATTATTTTACATTAATATATATATATATATATATATATAAACCAAAAAAACATCACAAGACCACAACTTACAATTAGATTCTAAAAAATTTGACGAACTTCAAATGTCTACATTTAAATTTTTTCAAGTCATTTCAGGTGAATATATATCAACTTAGGTTTCAGAAAAAATCAAACAATTTATACATATAGCCATAAATTTATCTTCTAAATTATTATTATATATATATTTGCAATATGTTAACTTTTCTAATCACTACCAGGTTTAATGTCTAAAAGTAAAATATTGCAACCAAAAAATAACATTTGATAATAATCAATGATTGATTGCGATCTATAACATAATTTCATATGGAATCTCTCTTTAGAGATGAAAACTTCATCATAAGATGAATTCTTGCATAAATCAGATACGAAATATATGTATTTTCAATAATTAGATTCGATTTGATTAAATAATAATATATAATTTATTATAATAAACTCTAAAGCTTTTCGCTGGCATATAGTTGACCTTTGCTGGAAAGAAATATGCTTAAACCACTAGAGGATAGTATGTTTAAAAAAATATTTTTGGATATTTTATCTTGTAAAACAAAATGAAATTAATCGATGTCAATATTAAATTATGATATTGAAAGCCTACAGAAATTATTATATAAAAAAAGTTTCACCGCAACGCAAATAAAGTAGAACTTAATCATTTTTATTTAATGACATATATAAATATTTCATACATATAAAAAATGTATATAGTATTAAATGCATATGTATAAATTATACTTTAAGAAGTTGTTTTTGTAATTATATGTTGGACTTTTCCTATCATCTAATAACATAATGTTTTGAGTGATATTATTATTCTCTCTTTTTCAGGTGGTGTTGACTTAACTTGTGACAATACTAACAAGAGAATCGAAACTGGAACCTTTATATTTGTGAATACGGAATTTAAGGCAATACTCTAATAATTAGGCCTTTTTGTTAAAGGCAACAGTGAGTAGAAATTCCAAACATTTTTCTATGAGAATCTTTCTGATGTCTCATTTTTTTCTTAAAAGCAAAATTAATGTGATTTGAACATTTCAAATTATCATACTATATTGACTTTTTAAATTGTTTGCTATTGCCATATGAGTAATTACTTTAAATTTTCTTTATTGTGTTTTTTCATTTCTATCCAATATATATACTGTATATATATCCAATATATATATATGAAAAACAAAACAAGTTTTATATAAGTAAAAACCTGCTATCGCTTGTATTAATGATCAATAGATGGAGCTTTACCAAGACCTCCAAACAAGCTATTTGTTTACATAAACGTCAGAGTCAATATTCACTGTCTCTTTCATTTTGCTCCACCCTCAGATCAGCTGATTTCAAGCCGATTTGCTCTTATCAGTGAAGGAATAGGAGTTAGAAACTAGACCTAAATATTAACTCCAAGCGTTTATGCAAAACGTTTCTATCAATTTGCAAGCATGAATTTTTTAGACACCTAAATGTCTTCAAACTCAGCCTATCAAACTATATATATATTCTTCCACATAGACTGGTATTTTTATTAACATTTTGATTTTTGGTTTTGTAGAGGTTAGAATTCTTTGTAGATTACTATTACTTTGAAAAACTGTTTTGATGTTATATTGACTGCAGATTTTTTTTAGTTTGCTAAATATTTTTCAATCATTATCAAAGCACAAAACATGAATGACACTATTACTTTGGAATAGAACAAAATAATTTTTTGGGGAAATCTGATTTAGAAAAAGAAAAACTCTACATAGAGAAAACTTTCACAATGAATTATCTGTCAGATATCAGTAATAATACCTTAAATAGACAACAAAAAAAAACATAAAAACCAATTATCAATACTGTTGTGTATTCATATATGCTAGGAATAGCAAACAAACTACCAATCAATACAACACCAGAACAGCTTCCTAAAGCTATAGCAGTTTATTATGAAATCTAACCTCTACAGAAAAACTTCTGAGAAACAAAATTTTATCTTTAAAGTATCATAATAAATGTGGAAGAATATATATTAGTAAAATCAGTCACATCATTGAGAAGAAATGAAAGAGCAGAAGTATCTAAAGTAGCACACTATGTATGTTTGGAAAAAGTCAAAAATATTGAATAGATAATAAAAACAACAAAGAAAAAAATTTAAATAATCTGCTTTCATAACAATGGCAAACAACCCCATAAGTCAACTTTGTGTGACAATTAATAATGTTTGGAAAGCACTCATTTAACTTGGCCTTTAAGGGAAAAGTGGAAAAAACAAGAGGATTCTCATAGATAAATTTATAAAATTTCTACTGATTTACCTTTGACAGAATAGCCTAGATGACAGAAAATTGCCTTAAATTCAATATTCATGAACGTAAAGAACCCAGATTTAATTCCCTTGATAGTAATGTCACTAGTCAGGCCAGAAGGAAAACATGAGAATAATACCATTCGAAACTTTGTTATATACTAACCTGTTTGCTATTACTAATAATTAAATGTATTTGATAAGTTTAAACAGAGTTTGATTTTTCTAAAAACATTTAACTGAGTGGAGAGTTTTGCCTATTTAATTTTAAATGATAAAAATAGACAAACATAATTTCAACAACAATATAATCATAAATTTTCACACAAACGTTGTTTATTTATACTTTGATTGTGTGTGTATATATATATATATTAATAATATTGCTATATATTAAATTTATTATGTTTACAAAAATATCTGATGTTAGTTATAAAAGTATTCTATAGACATTTATATAGTTTTTTCACATTTTTTCCCTGAAGAATCTAATAACATACTAGCAAAAATTGTTTTTCAACTGGAGAAAAAAAATATTTTTTTTTTTGATAATTAATGATAAATAGGAGAAAAACTGAAAACTCATTAAAATTACAGATACAAACAAATCAACGATTATTTATTGAAATATTTGTAAAGAACAATTCATATTTCATAATTCAAAACATATATATAATTTATCAGTCAAACATTATATAAATATGTAATATTAATATATTTACTTGTGTCTTCTCTAAAAATTGTGTGATATTTTCAATGAAAATGTTTATAAAAAAATTAACCAATGTTGGATGCATATTTCTGTCAACATCTGATGACATCAGGATTCCTAGCAACTAAGGTCCATCAAACATAGCAATTCAATTTCCATTTAAATTCACTTACAATGTTCAATATGATTTTAATGTTTTAACACATCTAATGATAATTTATCTAAAACTTCTTTTCTGTTAGTTTAATGTTGGTGATCAAAGCAGAGCTTTTAATCTCATTCTAATAACATTGCTTTCAAATAAACATTCAAATATGTAACAATTAATTAATCAATCAATCATTAAACAAATATATAATAAAATTAATATTACATTTATTTAGATTCTCTATAAAAATGTATATTTTTCAGTGTAGCAGTATTTAATGAAAAAATTGACCAATTTTTTGCTGAATACATCTTTCTATCAATAAGTTGATATCATCAGCTATCCAAGAACTTTGTTGATACTTCATTCATTATAGCAACATAATTTTTATTTGAGTTCACTCACAATGCTTAATAAGATTTAAATTATTATTAGATTTACATTTGAGCTTAAATATCATTTGAACATTGCAAGTGAGTTTAAATAGAAATTGTGTTGCTAAGTTTGATGAGATCTCAACAAGTTTTTAGGGATGCTGGTGCATCAAGTTATCGATAGAAACATCTTGACTGATGTTTTTCATCAAATGTCATCAAAACATAATGTAAAATTTTTATAGAAGATATAATTGTATGTTTAATTAATTACATAATTAAATGTTATTTGGAAACAAGATTATTTAAAATTGAGTTTGATTAAAAGCTCTTCTTTGTTTATTAATAATAATATGATACAAAAGAGGCTTTAATTAAATTACTACTAGATTTGCATTAAAATATCTAGATTATATTAAATGTAAGTAAACTTAAATAGAAATTGTATTGTTATTTTTTATGATGTCTCATCTAGATTTTAGAGCTGCTGATGGCAGAAATATATATCTAACAAGAGATTGTTTGGTTTTTCATTAAATGTTGCCATTGAAAATGTAAAATTTTTATAAAAGGCATAAGTAAATGTAGTTTCATATGTTGATATTAATTATATTGATTAGATGTAGATAGTATTCTTAATAAAAAAATTGTTTTATTTTTATTTAATTTGGCAAATAAAACTTTTAATTCTTTTATTGATTCAAAATTTGGAATTTAGTATGCTTAAAACAAAACTAAGACTCTAGCAACTCTTTTCCTCACAATTTTTTATCTTACTTCATTACTTAAAATAGTGATAGTAATTGATTTAATCAGAAAACAGTTGCATTCTAATTTAAGTCAAGTAAAGCATTGTTGTGAAGCAGAAAGACAGAAAATGCTGAGAGTGAGTAATTTTTGTTTTAATTTTAAGAATAATATTGTGATTGATTTTTGAAAATTAAAAATAAACTTTAATAAATATATTTTTGACATATAAAAAAAATTGGATGACATTTATTTATATGAAATTGTAAAAATAGTTTTGAAAAATTGGAAGTTTTATATATGTGCTTTAATTCAATATCATTATACCTAGAATTCCTGAAATTTTAATTAATGGAACATTATTCAGTAATAACCAAATTAATTATTTGAATATCATTCAAATTTTAATACAATGATCAATGCAGGAAAAAGTTTGGGCTTTTATTTGACAACAGTTAATGGAATAAAATGTTGGTTTGAGGAATAATGAAATTAGGAAAAACTATCATTATTACTATAATGCTGATTTGGAGACAAAAATGAAACATGGAAAAAAAATGGAAAAAATAGATACAGTGTGCATTTATTAAAATAAAATTATTCATTGTTATTTAATCAGATATATTCTCATTTTTGAATTATCAGTTCTAAACCATACTCTAAAATCTCATTGTAAAATAAGAGATTAGATGTTATATAATTAAACAATTCAAAACAAAGCAAAACTCTCCATATAGTAGTGCCATCTTGTGCTAACAAGAGCAATCAATGGATGCCAGAAGGCATGTGCATAAAATCCCTATCTAGTGCCATATTGGATGAGTAGGCACTAGATAGAGATTTTATGCACATGCCTTCTGGCATCCATTGAGAGTTTTGCTTTGTTTTGAATTGTTTAATAACAATTATGTGCTAGTATGAGATAGTGATCATGTGATGTTCAGTGGTTTAATGTTATATAATTGTTAACTTCTTAATTATAAACCTAAAAAATATGAGGCTTACAGCAGTTTTAAATTACTTTTTAATAATTATGATTGAGTCCAAAATATAAGTAATTATACATTAGAATTAGCTCGAATCTTATTTTATTTAAGACAGATTTTATTATATATTTTGGTCAAAATTATAATAAATTTCATTTTTTTTATAAACCTTACCATGAGTTTCTAAATATACAGGTTCAAAGATCTATTCTATAACATCTAATGTCTTTATTTACACTGGTATTTCTTGAGGGCACTTTAGTTCTCTAATAGTAATAATTTACAATTATTATATATAAACTACCTTCACATCTTTTTTTGTTATTAAATTATTCTGATCAATATTTATTAATATAAATAGTGGATTTTTTTATAGTAAGAATATTTAATAATTATTTTTTATAAATAATTTAATAGAATTTTTGGAAATGGTCCAGACCATAATTTACAACCATAAAACAATATATTTCAATTATAGAGTGGTAATTTAGAACATTAAAAAGTAATTTATTAATGAATATTAATTTTGGGTGATATTAAACCTAGATATTGTAGATATATACACTTAACATTCATTGATCTTACCTTTCAATAAAAAGTAAAATCAATATATACTTGCTTTTTCTACTTTCACATTGTTAGAATCCAATAAAATTCAACAAATATATTTAAATATATCTTTCAAATCTTACATTTTGAACATTTCTTTTATTTAAAATTTAACAAGGATTATATTAATATACAACAGGTACAAAAAAATTCAGTTGTTTAATGTAGAAAAAGCATAAGTAAGATGTATATACCATAAGATTTGTTATAACAAAGGCTTATGGAAAAAAACATATTTTATAATAAACCCTTTTTCTAACTTAATTAAAATTTATACAACAAATTCAAACACATACAACAAACATTAGAATAGCGATCACCTTTGATATAATTGCAAATATGTATATTTGATAATGAAAATAAATTGCATTTATTATGTTTAACTTTTTGTTGCATACATATAATACTTTTGACTCCAAGTCTGAAAATTCAAGTTAGAACCCAATTAACATTATCATTAAAAATCTAAAATTTAATGAATATAAATGCTATGAGAAACATAATTGAATCATATAGTAAGCATGTGCATAAAAATTTCATTGGCTTTCTTTAGTTAAGTTAAATACTTGTTACTGCCATATAAAATTCTATTCAATAAAGCAAAACTATTTTTTATTAATCTAAATTGGTTTATGCTTTTAGAATACTGTATTTTATTTTTTAATATGAAACAAAAAATAGAATTAGAATGTAGCTTCAAAAAAAAAAATTCAAACATAAAGTTGTAAAGTTATCAACTAACAAGAATACTAATAATGTAAACCAGTGATTGGTTGACTTAGAAAGCATATGTTCAAGATATTACAGAAACTTTTTGAAAAGTTACGTTAGAAAATGGGTTCCTGGTGTCAACATAAATATTTCTATGTGAGAAAGCAGAAGTAAAGTAACTT